>CAJHNH020002135.1:613627-621546 GCA_905116865.2 Candidula unifasciata
TGTAGCGTAGTTGGCTAAACCCGATTGTGCGGCGACCGGGTGACGAACTCCTTGTGGTCCAGGTTCACTCCCGGGGGTAGGCAGAAAAGCCACATTTCTCCCAGATTTACGGTATTTACAGTGGAATCAAGGCAGAAAGGTTGCGATATCCATAGTATCGAGCCAAATGGTTAGCAACTCATGGCTTCTGGATATTAACACAAAACACACGCACACACATACACACGCAAAACATCACTGAGGAGAAGGGGCGCTGGAACCTAAAATTTAAAGTACCTTGAGCCTTTTCCACGTAAAAACCTTTTTTAATTAAAGGGAGCGTTTGAGTGCCCAACCCCCCCCCCCCCCCCCACACCCCCAGAAATAAAAATATTATAAGGAGGTTAAGCATTTCCGCCATGCATACGGTTTTTTTTTTCAGCAGTTACATATATATTTATTATTATTTTAAAATCATGATCATGGTTATTACGCACAAGGCTTTCTTTGGATCGGCGCTCGGCCCTAGCCCCTACAGCCACCGAAATACACGATAAAGACATTTAAATGTGTTCACGGGCACTAGTATATGCGAACAGAAAGATGAAAATCAAAAAAAGAACGCATTTAAACAAGCCAGAAATAAAGCAGTAGTTACTATATTGCGAAAAGACCCGCAATCTACCAATGATGACAGTGCTTTGTTATAGAAATTTAAAATAAAATATGTTCTCCGACACATTACCAGCCCGACAGGGTTGCCAAATAAAAAAAAACTTCGTTTTATGCCAAACCATTACCCAAAATATGCCAGAAAAATGCCAAATAAAATATAACATTGAACTCCCTTCACACCAAAAGCGCTAGATTGAATTCTTTACTGTCAACCTCACTGGAACAAGTGGAAGACACAGCGTAAACCTTTTTGAATGTAAAATCTTTGCTCAGATGGGATACAATTCATCTATAATTATGGCATAATTCTTGTTCCGAAAATCATCAATAAGTTCATCCTCAAGTGCAGGCGATATAGTATTTGATTTTAAAATTAGGCATGAACATTTAGTTCTATGCAACTGTATGAGCTTCAATGTACTCCCTCAATCATGCGCTCTCATGGTTTCACTTAGATGATCATTTGTGGATATTGCACAATGACAGGTCAAGCCTACAGCAAGTTGCAACTCTGCTGCCTTTAACTGTATCATGACTTTGCCAAGCAGTCATTGTTGTAATAATCTGTGACTGGTTTTTTGACGGAGTTTTCATCCTGTGTTTTTCTGTTCTGACTTTTTCATGATTTGATAAGATACTAATTCTTGGTGCAACAGTGCACTGACACAGTTTGCACTATGCTGCCTCTGATTCGTCTGAAGATCTTTTGAGCCATGGGTATGTTTTCATCCAGTTACTATTATACCTGCGATGTCACAAGATGCTTTCCATTTCTGGATGACGTGGCCATTGGTAAAAGTAATAAAATCTATCACAGATAGAACTAGGTCTATATCCTCTCTATTTTCTGTCCTCGAGTAGTTTACGAACAGTCTGAATCATTTTATATCAGTGGTGGGTTTGTGTTTTATATCCCGCATTTATTTTAGTAGATGAACATAAATTACAGAGGGCCTTGGTTTATCAAAGTCACCATCCGTTTGTGAAGACAACAAATACAATAAGAAATGGTGCGAATCTCCATTAGTCAGTACCAGGACATCACAACAAAGTCAAACTGAAATAAAAATGTTAACTGTGGAGCTAAATTGCCAGGAAAAACCCAAGTATGCCAAAATATGCCAGTTCATTATCTTATGCCAGTTCAATTTCAAATATGCCAGATTTGTGGTATCTGGCATAAAGAATGCCAATATGGCAACACTGCAGCCCGACACCTTCATAAACGTCCTCATTAGCCAAGTCAATCGTACATTTGAAACAACAACTACGCAAAGTCTAGACAGTTCTCAAGGCACGTTGGAGACATGCTTGGTCAGCTGCCAACTTTCCCCACCTGGTGAACTTTCACGCAAAAAGACGATCTTGGTACACTTGGTAGCACTCCCCCCCCCCCCCCCCCCCCCCCCCCGGTCATGTAGCAAGGTCAGGTTGTACCCAGTACGGAATATTTCCTTCACACCTTCAACCCCCCCCCCCCTTTTTTTTTCAAACACACACACACACACACACACACACACACACGTAGGCTACATTTTAAAAAATTAATTTGTTTTGCTCTTTTGCCACCCCTCTCAGTGATAAAAGCCGGCACCCAACCCCACGCACTCACGTTTCTACGTCACTGCACGGGCAAAACCTGTTTCCCGTCCAGACTCAGAATCGGAGAAAGAGATTTAGACAATGAAAGATTGAAAGTTCAAAGCGACTAAGAGAGAGAGAGAGAGAGAGAGAGAGAGAGAGAGAGAGAGAGAGAGAGAGAGAGAGAGAGAAAGACTGACATTGACATAAACTGAGAGAGGCTGTTAGACGGAGAAAGATGGACTGAGAGTTAGCGAGAAAGAAAAATCTTCTGAACTGAATCTGCACTAGCTGCTGAAGATGGGAACGGCGCGCATATGGAAATGTTCCAAGTGCTGTGCTGTCGATTTTCAACTCATGGATATTTTCGGTAGAGAGAGAGAGAGAGAGATAGGGAGGGAGAGAGAGGGAGAGAGAGAGAGACGGAGGGAGAGAGAGAGGGGGGGAGAGAGAGGGAGAGAGAGGGAGAGACAGAGAGAGAGAGAGAGAGGGGGGGAGAGAGAGAGCGGGAGAGACAGAGAGAGAAAGAGAGAAAGAGATGGGGATTGAGGCTAGAAAGATTGAAAACGAATGTTCGAAAGCCACTAGAATTGGAACTCTCCACTGAGTTCTCAACAGGGGGCGGAGGATTGACTCAATGGGCTTTAGTCTTGCTTAGATGCCGAAAAATTATAATAACTATGGATGCAAAGAAACATTAAAAACATCATAATCATTGCTACATTGACCTACTAGTGCCACTTTTCTTTGACAAAAAACATCCAAAACGGAGTTTTAAAAATATCTAAAAACATCTAAATTAGGGTGGAAAAATCTAGAAAAACATCCGAATGGAAAGAGTCACAATCATGTCAGAATCATCTCCTCATCTTTATTGAAGTCTGCCTTACAAGATCCACAGGATAAACTTAGCTTGGATGATGAAGTTGAAGCTTCAGTTCCAAAACGACTCTGGTATGCTTTAGCTGTTCCAATTTATTTTAATACCCAATCAGGGAGCTGATTAGTGGAACAGCATTTTCCTGCTCTTATCAGGCCGAATTTTATCGTCAAGATAGCATTTAAGAGGTCAAATTTCATCCTGTTTCTTAGGTTAGATTTGACAAATTTACTCTAAATGAAAAACATCTAAATGCAAGAGAAAACATCTAAATCTGGATGTAAAATATCCAAAGTGGCAACACTAGTGCCAAACATGGGCATTATATAACGTTCATGTGCACTGAATCACCACTTGCGAGACGACGAGACGCCCGAGAAAAGCCGTTAACCTAACCACCCGAGATCTAGTGAATGACGGTACCATCAGACTTCCACCAGATACCACCAGCAGCATCAGCAGTAGTAGTAATAGTAGTAGTGGTAGTAGTAGTAGTAGTGGTAGCAGCAGTTGTAATGGTGGTAGTAGCAGTAGTAGTGTTGGTGGTGGTAGTAGTAATAGTAGAAGTAGTAGTAGTGGTAGCAGCAGTTGTAATGGTGGTGGTAGTAGTAGTAGTGTTGGTGGTGGTAGTAGCAATAGTAGTAGTAGTAGTAATAGTAGTAGTGGTAGCAGCAGTTGTAATGGTAGTAGTAGTAGTAGTAGTAGTGTTGGTGGTGGTAGTAGTAATAGTAGTAGTAATAATAGTAGTGGTAGCAGCAGTTGTAATGGTGGTAGTAGTAGTAGTGTTGGTGGTGGTAGTAGTAATAGTAGTAGTAGTAGTAGTAGTAATAGTAGTAGTGGTAGCAGCAGTTGTAATGGTGGTAGTAGTAGTAGTAGTGTTGGTGGTGGTAGTAGTAATAGTAGTAGTAATAATAGTAGTGGTAGCAGCAGTTGTAATGGTGGTAGTAGTAGTAGTGTTGGTGGTGGTAGTAGTAATAGTAGTAATAGTAGTAATAGTAGTTGTGGTAGCAGCAGTTGTAATGGTGGTGGTGGTAGTAGTAGTAGTAGTGTTGGTGGTGTTAGTAGTAATAGTAGTAGTAGTAGTAGTAGTAGTAGTAGTAGTAGTAATAGTAGTAGTGTTAGCAGCAGTTGTAATGATGGTAGTAGTAGTGTTTGTGGTGGTGGTGGTAGTAGTAGTAGTAGTAGTAGTAGTAGTAGTAGTAGTAGTAGTAGTAGTAGTAGTAGTAGTAGTAGTAGTAGTAGTAGTAGTGGTAGCAGCAGTTGTAATGGTGGTAGTAATAGTAGTGTTGGTGGTGGTAGTAGTAATAGTAGTGGTAGTAATAGTAGTAGCGATAGTAGTAGTGTTAGTGATAGTAGTAGTGATAGTGATAGAAGAAGCAGTAGTGGTGGTATTAGTAGTATGGGTGGTAGAGGCAGTCATCGTGGTGGCAGTAGTGGTAGAAGTAGTTGTAGTAATAGTAGTGGTATTAGTAGTAGTAGTAGTGGTAATTGTAGTGGTGAAGGAACTAGTAGTAATAGTAATAATAGTAGTAGTAGTGGTAGTAGTGGTAATAGTGGTGACTTCATTTAAGCTACACAGTGCTGATGCACAAAAGACAGTTATTAACATGTGATGAAGTGAAAAACATGTAAGCTAAAGAAGGACTTTTATTCTTTTGCCGCGGCGACAAAAACTTTGAGAAAGGCTGCTCTATGAGGCACAATCTGAGGCGCTTAGAAAAAGTTCACGTGCAATAAAAGCGATATGTTACAAAAGATGGAGTAAAAACCATGCATGCGCGCGCGCACACACACACACATTGACTGAGATGCTGGAAAATATTGACATTATTTTGGGATAAACTGAGACATTCTAAGAGAGATATTGGGGGAGGGGGTGGGGGGGGGGGGGTGGAGTCGATTTAGAATATAAATTGAGAGAGAAAGAGACAGAATTAAAGAGAAAAGAAGACAGATTGCGGGGGATATTGAGAGAGGAAGACATATTTAAAGAGACTGAGAGAGACACTGAGAGAGATTGAGGAATACTCAGGGAGAGAAAGCTTGAGATAACAAATTGATAGAGAAAGAAATGAACTAAGAAGAGAGAGAGAGAGAGAGAGAGAGAGAGAGAGAGAGAGAGAGAGAGAGAGCGAGAGAGAGTGTGAGAGAGGTTGCGAGCGGAAGACAGACTAAAAATAACTGTGAGACGAATTAACAGAGATTAAGAATCTGAGAGGCGGACTGAGATAGACATTGAAAGTTACAATGTCAGACTGAGAAATTTTGAGAGAGAAGTTGAGAGATTTAGAAAAATATAGAGAAACTGAGAGAAATTGTGAGAGACTGAGACAGTCACAGAAAAGTTGTGGCATTGAGAGTGTCTGAGAGAGACTGTGGGATATTGAAAGAAATTGTGAGATTGAGACTGAGAGACTTGGAGATACTGAGAGAGAGAGAGAGAGAGAGAGAGAGAGAGAGAGAGAGAGAGAGAGAGAGAGAGAGAGAGAGAGAGAGAGAGAGAGAAATTGAAGTTGGAGACCTTGTAGACGCGGTTTCTGATATGCATGCTGCAGATGCCGTGTGCAGTCAGAATAAGTAACATCACCTGACTGGAAACAGCTTATGAAGTTAGAAAACGATAAGAACGAGGCATTCACTGTTCTTCGGTCTTTTGATGAGAAGAAAGGTATTGGGGTACACCATGATGGTTGCAAAGATTAAAGGTGGATGAGACACGTGCATACCAAGAGAGACCATGCTTGAAGGCCTAAAGCGATGACTTTGAGGAATATTTTCAGAATACCAAGGACGGAGATCTGTGGAGAGATGGGAACAACTGACAGGGTACATGATGATGATGGATCTGAAAAACAGAATGACCGGATTCGATACTCCACCAGTAAGATGACGAAGCACGTTCCTATTTTACTCCCCATTTAAGCGTGGCTACGCTGCTAATCAACATCTTGGGCAAAGAAGATGAGAAATTTTGACATCTTAAAAGATCTGAACATCAATGAAGTTTGGCTAATGAACAGCATCCTTTCTCGGAAGCTGAAATATTTTGGTCATATCAAGCGCCACAACGGATTGGAAAAAACTTATAGCAAAAGGCAAGGTACCAGGAAGGAGAGGCAGGGGCCGACCGACACGAAGATAGGCACAGGATATAAGTGACTCCGTGAGTATGAAAGTACGTGAGGCGGGAGAACTGGAGTGAGACGGACTTTTTTTTTCAGGCAGACTGTTTTAAGAGCGACGTTCTGCAAAGGCCCTGCAACACGATGATGACGCTACTAATTGTTCATTAAGCAGTTTAAATTTGATACTTCAGTTGTATCCGCTTGCCAAAACCAGACACAGGCTGACTCCCCCCCCCCCCCCCCCCCCCCCTTTTTTTTTCCCTTTCACACACAAACTTCACGGGTTTTTTGAGTTTTGGAAACAAAAACCCGGGTTGACACTTTGACACTAGTTGTGACCACACACGATTGGATAACGCAAAAGGCTGTCTAGACAGACACCGATTTCACGTGATTTTCCGCCTTCTGATGGGTACATAGTTAATGTTTCGGGTAAGAAACATAACTGTTGGCCTTGTACCCTCAGAGAGATCACTTTAAGCCTTAAATAATGTAAGTTATTAAACTGCCCTACAGTTTCTTTCCTTATAAAATGTTATGCAAAAATGTATATTTAAACTATACAGTAACTCATTTCTTCGTTTAGTTAGATCTAAGTCCTATAGCGTTGGTAGTCTTGTCTTTTTGACAGCCCTCTGTCTTTTGTAATTGCGATTAATTATGAATTATCTTGTGAAATCCTTATATATATAGTGTGTCTATTTCTTCTACTTCTTCTTCTGCATCATCTACTGCTGCTTCTTCTGCTCTTTATGCTGCTTCTCTTCTAATTCTTCCTTCTCTGCTTCTTCTTCTTCTCCCCCATGCACCTGCAACATTTTGAAACCATGAGCTTCTTTGCACCTATCACCCAACTCCATTGGTCTCTGTGACTGACTTTCTGTTTCCAGCTGGTGACTCCAAATGTTTATAATTCTGTCTGAATATTATCTCCCCACCATCTTCATCTACCCTGGGTCTAAATACTGCTAGTAGGCTTATCTTCTATGCTTTTTCTTTATGATGTTTCTACTCTTCTCCCTCCTTCTCCTTAATTTAGTATTCGAGCACTTGAGTTTCTTTGCTGCAGATATCACCCATCTCCATTCATTTCTGAGACTGGCCTTCTGTTGACCAGAGGGTGACTCAATATGTTTATAATTATGCCTGAATCTCTCTCAGCCGTCTTGATCAGCTCCTTAGTTTTAGTGCTGCTGCTGCTACGACTACATTCTGTTGTAGTGCCCTCCTCCTTCTCCGTCTGCATCTTCTTCATCTTATCATATTATATTATTTCAAATATATTTGTCATTCGGCACATTATTATTAAAAATATACACAATATTCAGACCCACTATGCTCACGCTAACAATTTATAAGGGTCTGAGGTCCCCTCCACCAAATAAACGCTCCAGTGCTTTCAGCATGTCTGTGCACCTGATCTAATCAAGTTGCACTTCAGCACAGCATATGACTGGATGAGACTAAGTATAATACAATATTAACTCCACAAGCTTGAGGTCCATACCAGTTTTGACAAGGGAACGATTCTTTTATAACTCCAGTACAATTGTTGACTGCTTTCATCATGTGGGTCCGGAGGCCACATTGGTGGGTGGGGGAAGGGGGGGGGGAATAGTGTAGAGACAACTAATTATGCATTTTCCGAAATCAACCGTGTTGGGTCGAAAGGTGCATAT
>CAJHNH020002136.1:0-90000 GCA_905116865.2 Candidula unifasciata
CTGTTCGTTTCCCAGTACACAGACATGAAATATTTAATGGACGCAATAAAACAGTTTGAAATGGAGTGTTATAGCATAACGCATATAGCGTTATCACCATTATCAAACGCCGATTCTTCTATACAAAAATGATTGTAGAGTTCTTTGCCAGCATTCGCAGCAAAGTAGCTTATCAGTCCGCCTACGGGTTAATCCGTCGCCGGTCGGTGGTTAAGGATCAAGTAGTGATCGTATCAACACTACAGGGATCCTTCTAAGAGGTACTTGACAGGAGCCCCTGGTGCAAATAACATAGACTTTACACGCAGCCTGGCCAAAAGTGGTAGGCTGAACGTAGGCGGGTTTTTATTCCTAAGATGGAAATGGAACTGGAATCTCATATCCCAGATGCCCCAACGGCTAAAATGGATACTTTACAACTAGTTGGATAAAAAACGGGATGAGGGAGACAATCAAATGTACCTGAAGATACTCTAACCTCCTCTGAATTAAATCCCCTAGTTCTTGAAGTCTTTGCTTTCTGTAAACGTCTGCTTTGTTGGCGGTCCGGAGTTTTTCAAAGTCACCAAACAGGGTTCTGGTAGAAATAAAATGCAAACATTTATAAACGACAAAGGCACTTTCAGTAAATCAATATCCAAACAAAATGTAAATAACTGGCATCTGTTCTTATTTATTGAGACGTTTGAGAGTTAAAGAAAGAATAGATTTAAATGTAATAAAACCATCGATGTACTATATCATTGATACTTATATTCGTCCTTTTTAGGACGAAATTTTTCGTTATTTGAAGCCCCACCCTGGCTTTTGCCAGGGGCCGCAATATAGGCAGGTCATAAATATGGCCAATTGTCTGAACGCGGTTTCTGGGACCTCTCCACGGCGATCCTCATCCGCATGGTGGCACTTTGTGTCATCGGGTGTTTATCGCTTGTGTGATGTCCTGGTGGGGTAAAAATCTACTACTACTACTACTAATCGATGTACTATCTTCTGAAGTGAGTATGTCTGTGCTGGCTGGGTCATGTCTCTCGCATGGAGGATGGTGGTTTTCAATAGAACCTCGTGTGTGGTAAACTGAAAACAGGGAGGAGGCTACGTTATAAGGACATGCAAACGTGACCTGATAGAAACTAACATAGGCACAGAGACTTGGGAAGAACCAGCTGCAGATCGACTACTATGGCGACAGAAAGTGAAAGACAGATTGTCGCAATTTGACGGAAAACAAATAAAGCGAGCTGTACAGAGGTGATGCCAAAGAGACAATCCGCCTCATGGTTAGGAAGTATCTACTTTTTTGTGTACCCTATGTGGCAGAGAGACTTCCACTCCAGCGTCGGACTTTACAGTCACAGCAGATGGATTCAACAGTCTGCGGAGAAATAAGTCAATTCTGTGAAATGGATGCGTACGCAACACTCAGGTGCATGAACAAGTCTAAAGTCCAAAGGGGAATAAACAGCCAGAACTTTCCGTCGGAGTTTCCAGCCAATGAACGGGTAGAAAAAAAAGAAGCAGAAGAAGAAGAAGAAGCAGAAGAAGAAGAAGAAGAAGAAGAAGAAGAAGAAGAAGAAGAAGAAGAAGAAGAAGAAGAAGAAGAAGAAGAAGAAGAAGAAGAAGAAGAAGAAGAGGAAGAAGAAGAAGAAGAGAAAGAAGAAGAAGAAGAAGAAGAAGAAGAAGAAGAAGAAGAAGAAGAAGATCCCATTCTGATAACATACAGTTATACCCACCGTTTGTATCCTTGCAGGCTTTCTCTCAGTTCCGGTAACTTAAGTGGCATCTGACCTTTCTCTGTATCTGATTTACCCAAAATGGAGTCGAGAAAATACCAGAGTTCTGTCCCTGTATTTTTTGCTTTTCGTCTTGCGTGCTCTATTTCATATGTCAACGCATTTGCCGACGATTCTGTTTCAGAGCACCATGAGTAAATATTAAATGTCGCAATAATGATTATAGATTTTAAGATTAGCATTTTAAACAACTACAGGTGGAAAATGGAAAAATCGTTAAATAAAATATTGTCAGTTTAAGAAAAAAAACTTAGTACCTATTTCAGTCTTGACAGCTTTTGGAAAGTGTTAATTGTGTATTCCATAATTCCTGTAGGGGCTGAGTAGTCTTGAGGCATGGTGTCCGCTTTGAGTACTAGAGGTTAAGGATTCAATCCCCGGTAAGGGCTGGGATTTTTTCACGTGGGCTTGGACTTCTAGTAATTTCCCCTGGTCTCTGGGTAGTGAGATCGGACGTCAATGTGCATTGTTGCGTACATCAAAAATCCTTTGGCAGTTAGAAATCAAAATGAGTAGCTGTAGTGAGTCATTTTCTCCTCATTAATTTATGCCCGATAGATGACGTCAGTAATAAATGTAAGGCGAATGTTTTGACTGACTGAGATAACACTAGATTTATGTCTTGAGTTTCATGAGAGACATCTGAAAGTCAGGTTTTATGTGAAACATGATTGTTCACGTGAACCATGAAAGTTGACTGGCAGGATTCGTGTGAAATGCGAATTATCACGGGCCAGACACGACTTTCAACAGTGGGGAATTCGTGAGAATGAATCCAGAATATTCGAGAACAGGACAGATCAGAGGGCTATATAATAGCGAAGGAAAGGTTTGTGAGGCAGTCTCGTTTAGGCCAAGGGAAAGGTGTACGTGTGAAAAAGTTCTGAATAGCGTGATTTCCCAATGCCTACCTGGCATAAAATAGCGGCTGACGGAAACGGTGGCCAGCTGTGAATGACTGTCGTCGGGATGGAGGGAGCTACTGTGTTTCTTTGAGTGGTGTGTATATTCTACGATGTTACAAAGGTATGATTGACTGTTTAGAGCATTGATGAGTGATATAATCGTATATAAACATTCACTGACTGCAACATCAGCGAGTGAAAATAAACAGTACGTGTAACTTCTGAACGTCTGCCAGCGTCCATGTTTTCTCGTTCTTGTCAGTTGGTGTATGGAAGATGCGGTGACTCATTACTCATTCGAGCCAGCAATTAATAACAATGAAGATCACTGCAGTAGCCTAACGTTGCTGTCTGGACAAAATTTGGAGATAAAACTCTACCCAAAGTATTTGAGGATCCTCGCCGGTGCTACAGAGTCGGTGCAATGTGCTTAGCTTCTCCGGAATCAGACTTGAGTTAGAAGAAGATCAGAGCACTTATGAGTTATTACCCGTGTTCTTTTATGTTGATTCGTTGTTCAAAACCCTAAACTTTATAATTCTTTTAGATTTTTCTGATTTCACTAGGCAGTTTTAGGTTTAGAACTTTGCATTTTGTCTCGGCGTCTGTGGCTTAGGCGTTGCGAAAGCGCTTCGTAATGTCGGGGTGCCGGTTCGATCCCTGCTGCGGTAGATTTGTCTTGCGCTGGCTCCGACAGTGGTACCAGGAGCTGACCGTTCGGTAAGCAATGGCAAACTACTGAACGTAAAATTAGCCTGAAAGAACCACAACAGCCAATAAATGCTGTTAAGATTTTTCGGCTATCTTGAACTGTTCTATCTCTCTGATCCTGAAAAAGTAAACCAAAAGTTAGGGTCCCTTCACAAGTCAGTGGTACATCAGCCTTCGTTGGATTATGCGACGAACATCACGCCTGTCGCCTTTCCTCCCCAAAACTGTACCTGGTACCCATTTAAGATTTGGTCGACGAGTGAGCCAAGGTGAATTTTGAAAAAAAAAAATTCCAGCTCTGTCAAGACCTGAACCCAATTACTGTAAGTTCTTCGTTTTTTTTCCTCGTCCTAAAGTGTATGCTTTGTGGGGTTGGCAGCAGTCTATCTATAACATTCTGTTTCGTGTACTTTCGGTCAGCTCTGACAAAGATAACCTTCCATACCACGATACCAGACTGTCTAGCATTTTATTCTTTCTCTGTTTCTCTCTGCCTCAGGTTTAGCTTTTCTACATTTAACTTCTTTAATACAGGTTTTCACGTTGCCCTTCTATAACACATGTTTTCATGGTGCCCTTCTTTAATATATGTTTTCATCGTGCCAGTCTTTAATATATGTTTTCATCGTGCCAGTCTTTAATATATGTTTTCATGGTGCCAGTCTTTAATATATGTTTTCATGGTGCCCTTCTTTAATATATGTTTTCATGGTGCCCTTCTTTAATATATGTTTTCATGGTGCCCTTCTTTAATATATGTTTTCATGGTGCCAGTCTTTAATATATGTTTTCATCGTGCCAGTCTTTAATATATGTTTTCATGGTGCCCTTCTTTAATATATGTTTTCATCGTGCCAGTCTTTAATATATGTTTTCATCGTGCCAGTCTTTAATATATGTTTTCATGGTGCCCTTCTTTAATATATGTTTTCATGGTGCCCTTCTTTAATATATGTTTTCATGGTGCCCTTCTTTAATATATGTTTTCATCGTGCCAGTCTTTAATATATGTTTTCATGGTGCCCTTCTTTAATATATGTTTTCATCGTGCCAGTCTTTAATATATGTTTTCATGGTGCCCTTCTTTAATATATGTTTTCATCGTGCCAGTCTTTAATATATGTTTTCATGGTGCCCTTCTTTAATATATGTTTTCATGGTGCCCTTCTTTAATATATGTTTTCATGGTGCCCTTCTTTAATATATGTTTTCATCGTGCCAGTCTTTAATACATGTTTTCATGGTGCCCTTCTTTAATATATGTTTTCATGGTGCCCTTCTTTAATATATGTTTTCATCGTGCCAGTCTTTAATATATGTTTTCATGGTGCCCTTCTTTAATATATGTTTTCATCGTGCCAGTCTTTAATACATGTTTTCATGGTGCCCTTCTTTAATATATGTTTTCATGATGCCCTTCTTTAATACATGTTTTCATGATGCCCTTCTTTAATACATGTTTTCATGATGCCCTTCTTGAAAACATGTTTTCATGATGCCCTTCTTTAATACATGTTTTCATAGTGCCCTTCTTTAATACATGTTTTCATGGTGCCCTTCTTTAATATATGTTTTCATGGTGCCCTTCTTTAATATATGTTTTCATGGTGCCCTTCTTTAATATATGTTTTCATGGTGCCCTTCTTTAATATATGTTTTCATCGTGCCAGTCTTTAATATATGTTTTCATGGTGCCCTTCTTTAATATATGTTTTCATCGTGCCAGTCTTTAATATATGTTTTCATCGTGCCAGTCTTTAATATATGTTTTCATGGTGCCCTTCTTTAATATATGTTTTCATGGTGCCCTTCTTTAATATATGTTTTCATGGTGCCCTTCTTTAATATATGTTTTCATCGTGCCAGTCTTTAATATATGTTTTCATGGTGCCCTTCTTTAATATATGTTTTCATCGTGCCAGTCTTTAATATATGTTTTCATGGTGCCCTTCTTTAATATATGTTTTCATCGTGCCAGTCTTTAATATATGTTTTCATGGTTTTCATCGTGTTTTCATCGTGCCAGTCTTTAATATATGTTTTCATGGTGCCCTTCTTTAATATATGTTTTCATGGTGCCCTTCTTTAATATATGTTTTCATGGTGCCCTTCTTTAATATATGTTTTCATCGTGCCAGTCTTTAATACATGTTTTCATGGTGCCCTTCTTTAATATATGTTTTCATGGTGCCCTTCTTTAATATATGTTTTCATCGTGCCAGTCTTTAATATATGTTTTCATGGTGCCCTTCTTTAATATATGTTTTCATGGTGCCCTTCTTTAATACATGTTTTCATGATGCCCTTCTTTAAAACATGTTTTCATGATGCCCTTCTTTAATACATGTTTTCATAGTGCCCTTCTTTAATACATGTTTTCATAGTGCCCTTCTTTAATACATGTTTTCATGGTGCCCTTCTTTAATATATGTTTTCATGGTGCCCTTCTTTAATATATGTTTTCATGGTGCCCTTCTTTAATATATGTTTTCATGGTGCCCTTCTTTAATATATGTTTTCATCGTGCCAGTCTTTAATATATGTTTTCATGTTGCCCTTCTTTAATATATGTTTTCATGGTGCCCTTCTTTAATATATGTTTTCATGGTGCCCTTCTTTAATACATGTTTTCATGGTGCCCTTCTTTAATACATGTTTTTATGGTGCCCTTCTTTAATAATGTTTTTATGGTGCCCTGAAACGTATTAATTTGCCTGAGGTTTGCCCCATTTACTATGACGTTGCATTTCGGAGTGTGCATTTTCTTTGATATAACCATTACTTTATTTTTCTGTTGTTACAATTCTGTCCATCATTTGTTGCAACTGTTTAATTTTCAGCGATCTAAATTATATTATCAGCATGTCGCAGGTTGTTAAAAATATGGCCACCAACCGATATTCCTGGCATACCATGTATGAACTTAACTATTATTTCACTGTAAAATTTGAATAAATCCGCTGATACTACATATCACTGTCTAACGCTTTGTTTAATGATTTGAAAAGTTCCAACTTTGTTGTCTATTCTTATGGCTGCTTCTAGTTCTCAGTAAATTTGATTATTCTCAGATCGTTACCTCCAATGTTTAACCTAAGGCTTCGAAATTTATCATATGTTCTTCATATGTTACTTCATCACATGCTTTAGCGTAATCAGTAAAGCACAAACACAGAGCTATGTTCATTTCATTCATTCTTTCTGAACGAGTTCTCAAGATAAATTGGCGTTGCTTGTGCTTTAACCTCCAACAAATCCATACTGCTCTTCTCCAGTTTGTTACCTTTTAGGGGTACACAAATTATCAGTGCGAAAAAGATCAAATAAATTGGCCGAAACAATAAAACAGTAGCACCTTTGCAATAGTAAATTTAATACAAAATCATAAGGACAAATGAAATCAAAGACCACAAGGCAACAGTTAGTGTTGATCCGTTCAGAAGTTTTCAAGATATTTAAAAAAGTTTGAGGGTACGACTTTTAGAACGGACTATAGCTACTGAAAAACCACATGGGTAAAAGTATTTGAAAATCGTACATAGCCTCCCTCACCGGGATCTACACACCTGGGTATGCCGGCGTAAAGGGAAATGAGCGAGCGGACCAACTGACAAGCATTGCACTAAGGCATGTAGGAAGAAGCATGGACAGAGCAGATATCGTCAACGCTGAAAGGACTTGGCTAATGGATAATGAGGAATCTTTGACACTAATACTATTGCGTGACATGGGAGTAAAGCATGGTGAAGCACGTCTATGCCGTCTTCGAGGAAGAGATAGGAGACAATATAACCAGCTTCTCATGGAAACAATTAGTAGAAGTACTTTGGAATGGCTGCTGCATCGGGGGACTGAGCACGCATAGGAATGCTCAACGTTCATTGTGATAACATATCATAACAAGACCACAGATAACCAAGAGTAGAATACTCACCGTTTTGTCGAGACAATTCTGAAGTCCGGTTGTTTCTGATAGGGAAGAAACAAAATTAACAAGTTTGACCTATGCAGTTCTTCAGGCCAAGAACGTTGCTTGAAGTGGCATATTTTACATTACATAAGAGACAATGGTTAAGAAATGAATCATTTCCCAAACAATAAAAGGACATGAGACCCCTTGTTTTTGAAAGAGGAACAAGCAGGTTTTCGTCCAACAAGAAGCTTTTTAGATCAAATATTCACTCTGAGACTTTGTTTTGTTTGCCTGCGGAATTTGTTAAAAAGCAGCTGCACCTTATTTTCAATTTGAGTGACTATAAGAAGGTTTTGATAGTTAACATAGAACATCTCTATAGGAAATTTCGGAGTGCTATGGTCTCATCATCTTCATGTAGCAGGTACTTTGCAGAACGTCGCTCTCATCATGGTCTGATTGAAAGAAACTCTGTCTCTCGCCAGCTCTCCCGCCTCATGCACTTTCATACTCAAGTAGTCACTTATATCCTGTGCCCATCTTCGTGTTGGTCGACCCCTGTCTCTCCTTCCTGGTTCCATCCTTTCTGCTATAATTGTGTTTCTAATCCGTCGTGGCGCTTGATATGACCAAAATATTCCAGCTTCCGAGACAGGATGCTGTTTATTAGCCAATCTTCATTGATGTTCAGAACTTTCAAGATTTGAATATTTCTCCTCTTTTTCGTCCAAGATATTCTGAGAATCTTTCTATGGCATTTCCGCTTAAAAGCCCCTGTTCTCTATCTTAAGGACTGGGAGATACTCTATGACTCACAATCGTATGTTGCTACAGGGAAGATGCAAGCTCTCAAAATTCTAATTTTAATCTTTTTGCTTGTGCTTAACCATAGACCTTTTAGGCTGTTTGATCTTTGCATTGCTATGGCCATCCTCTTTTTAATTTCTGTCAAACAGTCTCCATTGCTATTTGCAATGCACACTGTCAATGGTTTAAGTGACTTGTTTGAAGTTGATACTGGAGTAAAACGGATGCATTTTATCTCCTCTTAAATTTGGCGTAACCATTGACCTGGCGATGAGACAATCATCATCATCAGCAGTTCTCGTTATGCCTAGTGGCACATGAGGCTTCAGAGAGGACTTTCCATGCTTTCCTGTCCTGTGCAATCTTTAGTGCAGTTTTCCATGTCAAAGATGCCGCACTCAGGTCACTTTCCATCGTTTTTCTCCATGTTGTTTTTGGGCGCCCCTGATTTCTCTTTCCCTCTGGTATCCATGTGAGAGCTGTTTTGACAGGTATATAAGAAGTCATTCTCATAACGTGGCTAAGCCATTTCCATCTTCTCTTGGTAATCATTCTGTCTAAAGTTTCTCAGTTTGTGGCTTGAAGTAGTTTAGTGTTTGAGATTGTATCTGGCCAGAAAATTTTGATAATTTTACGTAGACATGTGTGGTGGAAGGTGGACAGCCTGTGTGCATATTTTTTGGTCATTCTCCAGCACTTCGCTCTATTTGGAAGAACTGGCAACATTATGCTCTTGTAGAGTCGGAGTTTTGTTCCTCTGCAGTGATTTTTGGATTTCTAGATTTGCCTCATCCTTCCAACATCAGCTCTAGCTTTGTTCAGGCGTGACTGTATGTCTTCCTCTGTCCCTACCAGTAGGGACACCACACTGACAAGATTTGTAAAATGTTCTACATTTTCAAGTGATTGGTTACTTATGGTCACTGGTTGTTGGTTTGGACAGTTTGTCATGATCTTAGTTTTCTTTGTATTTATTCTCAGTCACACCATTTCTGCTGTGCAGTGTAGTCTGTCACTTTTCTCTTGTATATGTTCATGTTTATGGGATAGGAGTGCTATATCATCTGCAAAATCAAGGTCCTCAAGCATGGTGAATGGAGTCCATCGTATGCCTCTTAATGTCCTGTCTACTGTGTTCTTTAGTATCCAATCAATCACAAGGTTGAAGTGGAGAGATGACATAACACATCCCTGTCTTACACCTAACTTTACTGGGAAAGATGTATTGTAATTTTTTTTTTATACTGAAGGAAAAGTCTTAATAGAAGAGAGCAATTATGTTGACTATTTTTTCTGGAATTCCATAATGTCGTAAAATGTTCCACAGACCGTCCCTATGGACGCTGTCAAAAGCCTTCTTAAAGTCCACAAAATTAATATATATACTTCTCTGCCATTCATTGCATTGTTCTAAAATGTTACGTATGGCGAAGATGTGCTCAGTTGTTCCTCTGCCCTTTCTGAATCCTGCTTGTTCCACTCGTAGGCATTTATCTACTCCTTTTTCAAGCCGCATTATGATGATTTTACAAAATATTTAGCTTGGTACTGAGAGTAGAGTAATTCCCCTCCAATTATTGCAGTCTGTTAAGTCTCCTTTTTGGGGGATTTTGACTATTGTTCCTTCAGTCCAGTCATCAGGAAACACTTCTTTTTCCCAAATAGCCTTGAACAATGGTTCCAGAATGCTAGCAGTTGTGTTGGGATCTACTTTGAGAAGTTCTGCTGGCAGTTCGTCTTTGCCTGGTGCTTTGTTGTTCTTTAAAGTGTGGATAGCTTTAAGGATTTCTTGTTTGCTTGGTGGTTCAGTAATAATGTCAATGTCCTGAGAGGCTGGTTGAATATCTGGAGGATTTTTCAGGATCAGGTCTGTTCAAGAGGTCGGAGAAGTGTTTAGTCCACTGCATGTCTTGTTTTTGTTCTGTGGTGAGCAGTCTGCCTTGGTTTTCTCTGATGGGTCTGCTGTGATAATTGTTTCTGTTTCCGCAAATTTGCTGGGTAATTTTGTGTAGGGTTTGTAGATCATGTGCTTTAGCAGCATTTTCTGCTGTTTCTGCAAGATTTTCCATAAATCTTCTCTTGTCAGCTCTGGCACTTTTCTTTGTCACTTTATTTAGTTCGCTATATTCTAACATGAGTTTGTCTTTCTGGAGTTCTGATTTAGTGTGATTTATGAGGCTCTTTATTCTTCTTCGCTTGGCAATATAGTCCATGGTTTGACTACTTATCCATTCTTTGTAGTGTTGTTTCATGGTTCCTAATATGTTATTGCTAATTGATTTGTATGTTTCTTTGATCTGGTTCCATCTGTCTTGAATGCTGATTGTATCTGGAGTTTCTGAGTCACTTGATAGGGTTTGAAATCTATTCTTAAGTTCTACTATATATTTAGTGGCAATGTCTTTTTCTCTCAAAAGGTTAACATTGTAACGTGCTGTCTTTGTCTTAACTTGCGTGTAAACTTCTGCGTGTAAACTTTTTTTTGAGTTTAAGTCGTAGTAGAGCGACTACAAGGTGATGATCGCTTCCCACATCTGCTCCCCTTTTGACACGCACATCGAGTAGGGACCCACGCTATTTTCTGTTTACCATGAAATGGTCTATCTGGTTTACATCTCTTCTGTTTGGGGATATCCATGTAAGCTTGTGTATATTCTTGTGAGGAAATAGTGTTCCTCCTATAACAAGATGAGACAATGTTGTTTTGGAAACACCGGCATTGACTGGGTGGAGAACACACCGTTGGAAGATCTTGATTTTGGTAATGTGTTCTGTCAATTGAAAAAATCAATGACATGTGAAGTAAAACAGGCGATTAAACAATTAAGCATCAAGGGTTGGACAAAAAATTATTTAAAACCCCAAACTGGCTTCTGTTGGGGGCCCTGAATATATTCGGGGCATAGATGTGGCCTAGCCATCAATATGGCTTTCGGCTAAAAGGGGGTTCTGGGACCTCTCCACGGGTAATCCTCATATGCATGATTGCACTTTGTGTCACCGGGTGTTTATTGCGAGTGTGATGTCCTGGTGGGGTAAAGAGTCAGTCGATCAGATAGCAGAGATGGCGCTACATTGGACACACCATGACAAGAAACCAGCAGAGATGGCGCTACATTAGAAACAAAATGGAAAGAAACCAGCAGAGATGGCTCTATATTTGAAACATCCTGAAAAGAAACCAGCAGAGATAGCGCTACATTGGAAACATCCTGACAAGAAACCAGCAGAGATGGCTCTACACTGGAAACACCCTGACAAGAAACCAGCAGAGATAGCGCTACAAAGGAAACACCCTGACAAGAAACCAGCAGAGATGGCGCTATATTTGAAACATCCTGAAAAGAAACCAGCAGAGATGGCGCTACATTGGAAACATCCTGACAAGAAACCAGCAGAGATAGCGCTACAAAGGAAACACCCTGACAAGAAACCAGCAGAGATGGCGCTATATTTGAAACATCCTGAAAAGAAACCAGCAGAGATGGCGCTACATTGGAAACATCCTGACAAGAAACCAGCAGAGATGGCTCTACACTGGAAACACCCTGACAAGAAACCAGCAGAGATAGCGCTACAAAGGAAACACCCTGACAAGAAACCAGCAGAGATGGCGCTACATTGGAAACACCCTGACAAGAAACCAGCAGAGATGGCGTTATATTGGAAACACCCTGACAAGAAACCAGCAGAGATGGCGCTATACTGGAAACACCCTAACAGGAAACTAGCAGAGATGGCTCTACATTGGAGACACCCTGACAAGAAACCAGCAGAGAAGGCACTTCACTAGAAACACCCTGACCAGAAACCAGTGGAGATGGCGCTACACTGGAAACACCCTGACAAGAAACCAGCAGGAATGGCGGTCCATTGGAAACACCCTGACCAGAAACCAGTGGAGATGGCGCTACACTGGAAACACCCTGACAAGAAACCAGCAGGAATGGCGGTCCATTGGAAACACCCTGACAAGAAATCAGCAGAGATCGCGCTACATTGGAAACATCCTGACAAGAAACAAGCAGAGATGGCGGTACACTAGAAACACCTTGACAAGAAACCAGAAGAGACTCATCAAGCAGGCATTAATTTAGGATTTAAAGGAATTAAGCCCAAAGTAAACCCTGGGACGAACGAAGATGAGGGAGACTAAAGCTGCTGAACTGGACCCCATCCATTATAATGCACAGGATAGAGCGGCCATCCCTATGTGACATATCGTGGCACAACAGGATAATGAATAAATGAATGAATAGATGATGTTCTTTGTATGCACAAATCTACAGTATTTCTCTCTCTCTCTCTCTCTCTCTCTCTCTCTCTCTCTCTCTCTCTCTCTCTCTCTCTCTCTCTTTCTCTCTCTCTCTCTGTCTGTCTGTCTGTCTCTCTCTCTCTCTCTCTCTCTCTGGATATTATTTTAAATTTTTTTGTCCGTCTTACTATCTACACACCTATCTGACTTTTGCATGCATGTATGTATGAATGTGTGTGTATGTATGTGTGTATACGAATGTATGTATGCACTTACGTGCGTATATACGTATGTATGTATGTGAGTCTGAACATATGTTTTATCGAGAACTACAATGGATTGTCGCTGGTTCGCACTTTGTGCTGCACATTCAGCTATCAAGTAGCCGGAATAGACCAGGGCAGAGAAGATTCACCTAGTGCAATTACCTCGATCCGCTTATTTCCTTTAGGGATTCACAGTTGCACTACTATCACTTGGGCTTGCCATTTTTTTTTAAATAACCTTGGCTCCCACGTCGAAAAAGCCTTGAGTAGGTACGAGGTGCAGTCCTGGAAAGTAAAGGCGTTCGGCGTGATGCTGACCACATCACCCACCAAGGGCTGTTAGGTCTATAAAGTATAGGTCTGGAACTATATACCCAACACGCTTGAAGGAGTGGAAAAGGGTCCTTTTACAACTACCACTTACCTGAATTCAGCAATTACCCTTAGAAGCTCATCCTTTTCTCGATGCAGTGTCTGCAGCCTCTCGTCGATCTGAAAACTCTCTTTCCAGCGTAAAGTTAGCGGCTCTATGTTTGAATAGATCAGCACAGCACATATCCCTAGCCCTACGACCAAGCCAATCAGTGTCAGATTTCTCATCCTAAAGCTGCCACTATGCTTTGTCTTTTGTCCCAATTTTTGAAACATTGTGTTCCTGTTAGTAGAAAGAGAACAGAAAAAAAATGATGTTTGTAAACGTTGATTCCTAACTTAATTCACACTTAAAAGATTTTCGGAAACTGTGACTCTCTTTACTCTCATTCTGTGGCTCTTGTCACTTGCAGACATCTCAAATGTACATCTCTTCTTCTTCTTCTTCTTCTTCTTCTTCTTCTTCTTCTTCTTCTTCTTCTTCTTCTTCTTCTTCTTCTTCTTCTTCTTCTTCTTCTTCTTCTTCTTCTTCTTCTTCTTCTTCTTCTTCTTCTTCTTCTTCTTCTTCTTTTTCTCTCCCACCTTTTACCTTATCGAAGTGTCGTAGGGAGATGTAATATTTGTTCACGAGCTCTGTCAAGAGCACTATTAAGACTGATGTTCATTTCTGTAAAGTTGTTCCTAATGCCATCATTCCATTTTTTCCGAGGTCTTCCACACGTTCTCTACCCGTCGTAACGTTTTCGCGTGGCTCGCCTTGTCAGATAGTACTAGGGCATTCGTGTTATGTGTCCAAACCACTTATTTGTTGTTCTTTGATGACCTGTAAGACTGGCTTTATTCCTAGCATTAGTCCGATTTCGTATTCTGTCTTTCCATGACACTCCTGCAGCTCTTCTAAGGCATTTCATCTCTGTACACTGACATGTTATAACTCAGCAGGCTGAGCAACGAACGATGCGAACTCCACACAGTTGATCGCTGTCAATGTAGTTATTCATTCAACCGCGGCTGATTTGTCGGCTAGTGGATGCAGAGGAAAAACACATTTAGGGTAAAACAACTTAACACAGCATCTCGCGAGCTTATCAAATAATTGTTACTTTTAGTATACTATGTCAGGAGAATGTAACATTTAAGAATGTTACATAGAACCTTTTCTTCTGTATGGCAGCGAATCTTAGAATGTCACTGAACAAATTAGGACGAATTTGGAAGCAACAGAGATGTGGTTTCTGAGATAAATGTTACGAATACCTTGGACAGCTAGAAAAACTAACGAGTGCTTGAAAGAGGCTAATGAAAGTAGATCTCTATATACAACAATAAGAAAGAGACAAACACTGTTCTTTGGCCAAATAATGAGAAGAGAGACATTGGAGAACATCCTGACAACTGGAAAGATCACTTTAAAAAAAAAGGGTGGAGGCAGACCAAAAAAGATGATGCTGGATGAACTGAAATGGACATGGAGGGACATCATCAAGAAAGCTGTTTCAGGCAACTAGGGATCGTGACCTGTTGAGACGCATGAGCGCCTACGCCACTTGGCAGGGCACATGATGATGATGATGATGTCAGAAGAATCCACGAAGACGCTTTGACATTCACAGACCCCTCTGACTGATAGCAGCCGACGACATCCAGGCTTGACAGGAAGTCAGATCGACGGGGTAGCCAGGATTCAAGGAACACTGACTGTCAAACTCGGGTACCAGCGTTCACTAGCAATTAGATTCATTCGGCATTCACCTTATTCGACAGTCGATACGCACTCTAACAAGACTGAAACCAAGACTGTTTATTCTAGATCCTTCAAGACTTAAGTAGTTGTCAGAGACATACCTTACTGCCCGTCAGATTAAAGACTCTCGTGTGCAGAAAGATGACAGAAAATGTCAAAATCCTAAACACAACCAACCAACACCGTCTGAGCATACATATCTGTTTTAATATACTTCAACACAGAATGAGTACAGCTGACCCCAGAGGGGATTCCCCGACCCTACCACAAGTGACCGTGAGGGGTTTTACAATCACCACTCACTCCAAGGTCCTGCTAGTGGTCCCAGGTATACCTTGGGCCGTAACCAACAGTCCTCTGATTCAAGTTCTTTTACACGACTAGGTAGCCCGGCTCTCTAGCGGAATCGGCTAAACCGGATTTCGCGGAGACCGGGTGACGTACTCCTTGTGGTCCGGGTTCAATCCCGGGGGTAGGCAGGAAAGCCACATTTTCTCCCAGATTTACGGTATTTACATTGGAATCAAGGCCGAAAGGTTGCGATATCCATAATACCGAGCCTAAGGGTTAACAACTCATGGCTTCTGGATACTAAAACAAACAAACAACACGACTAGGTAAAATTGTACCATAACTGCTGTGCTACTGCACGCCTATAGTCAATGTGAGCGGACAAACCATGTCACTTCACTGGGCAAACCGTCGCGAACTACCGTGCTACCACGTAGCTAAATTCATTAGTGAGTACATGTATAATTAATTACAACATCCTAACTCTTAAAACACATCGAATACCTGTATAACTGAACATCCACAAACGCATGAATTATCCTACTGTCAGGCTAACACATTAACACGAAGCTTCCTGTGGCTAGTTACTGGTACCATTGGCATTTTACCTATTCGCTTGCTCTTGAAGATGGTAACGGAGCTCTTGTGGTGGTGTCCCGAGTGCTATGATGTAGATTCTTATTTCAACATTCAACATTTAACTTAAGCTAGATGTTGTGAGCGAATGAACAGTGCAGGGGCACAAATAGGTCATTACGGTCTGAGAAAAATGGCGCTGCAGGAAGTCACCAGGAGATCTGGCCAACGCTGAACCCTCAAGGGAAAGGGGAGTTACTGGCACCACAGGAATTGGAACTCTTGCTGTTGAAGATGTGGACGGTGCGCTTATAGGAGTGTCCCGAGTGCTTTGATGTCGATGCTTTATTTAAAATTCTACCTTTCCCGTGTGAGTTCCGGGGCCCTTTTATAGGGAAAACAAAAATAGACCCACTGCCTACCCAAAAGCATATCGTAAGAGCCGACTAACTGGGAACTTCCTTCGAAGTCGGAATGCATCTGCCTGAGAGGCAAGGAACCAGCAGTCTGTATACAAATGAGTCAGATCTGTTAAACGGATGCGCATGCAACACTCAGTTTCTGGAACAGGACTGCAGTAGTGTCATGGGAAGCTTGTTCCATTTTCCGGGCAGAAGCGGCAACCTTACTTTTTACTGTGCCGACACATTGGGACACCAGCTTTGACTGGATCTCTTTCTACTGATTGTGTAGGGAGCCGAGGCATGGCCGCTGGACGCTCGCCTGCGGATCGGAAGGTCGTGGGTTCTCTCCCTGGCAGAGCCGGAAATTTTTCAAAAATGACCTCAGCTCCAGGGTCGACCCAGCTTTGACTGGGTACCCGTGTAAGTCCTGGGAGGTAAAGGCGGCAGGTGTGATATTGACATCACTAGGCAGTAGCATTTTTCTAGTCTCGTTGAATTTTGGGCACTCAAAGAGATGATGGTCAACAGTTTCGTAGGGATAGTTACATAGCTGGAACTCTGGGGAGTGTTGTGGTTGTATTCTGTTTAGGTGTCCATTGAGTGATGTATGTTGTGTTCTGAGTCTGAAGATGGTGGCCTGGTCCCTTATTGATAAATGGTTAATGCTGCCGTTAGGATCAGGGCTAGCCATGTGTCTATAAACCTCTCTTCCAGTATTTCCCATAGCCCATCTGTTCAGCCAAGTCTCTTTGTTTATAGCTTTTATAAGTGTTTTTGCTGTCTGTAGGGTTGTCGCTGTAAGCGGTTGTTCTTGTGTTGCTCCTTTCTTTTAAAGTCTGTCAGCTCTGTCATTACCAGGTGTGCCGGAGTGGCCTGGAATCCACTGCATCACTATTCTGATGTTGTATGAATTAATGAGCTGATCAGCATCTAGAATTATCTTAGCTATGTCAGTTCTGCAGCGTTCACTGCCCTCCAGAGCTTGAAGGGCAGACACTGAATCGGTGAAGATGACAATACTTTGGGCCTTTGATGGTTAAACATCCATTACAGGCTTTAGGTGGTATACTGCTGTTTCCAGTGCAATTATTTTAGCTTCATAATTTGAGCAGAATTCCCCGCAAGCATCAAATATCTCTTTAATAGATCCATCAGAATGACCTATGTAGATTCTGTAACCTTATTTAATGGTAGCTTTGAATGCAAATCCATCACTATAAACATGTATTCATTCTTTGGGGTAAGAATTAATGGTCTTTAGTGATGAGTTCACAAGGGTGATTGGATCGGACTGTTTAGTTTCTTCGTCTACAAATTTCAACCGGATTTCTGGAGCTTTAAAGCGAGTAAGTTTCTTGCAATATGCTGAGTGCCCTGACGTCTTTCTGAAAGGTGGTATCTGTCCTGTACACCGTGTAAAACTGATTTGTGCTATATTCTTTGTTTGTATTCCCAACTTTCTATCAGGTGTCTTTTAGGATGGTTACGGTCACAGCAAGCCGAGCAAAAACCCGTGCAATAAACGACCGCACCAGATACTTTGGGCTGGAGAGGTAAACGCGACAAAGCTCGAGGTTAGCTGATACAGTGATTCCCAAACTGTGCGCCGCGGCGCCCCGGGAAGCCGCGATCTCTTCACAGGGGCGCCTCGAAATATTGTAAAAGCTTCATCGTGAATTTAACCAAAACACGATTAGTCATATCTTTACATAGGTTAGGGCGCCGTGGAAAAACTGTCATTGAAAAAAGACGCCGCGACAAAGAACATTTTGGGAAACACTTGGTTAGTAGTAAGTTGCGTACCAGAGCTCCAAAAAGACTGTTGTGATGTTGTGATGTTGTAATGTTGTGATGTTGTGATGTTGTGATGTTGTAATGTTGTGATGTAATTTATCTGCTGTGTTCTGGCGTTGTGTAAATCATTGTAGGATTGCTGGGGAAGGGAGCAAAGCAGCGAGGGATGTGATTGAATGAACTGTGCTGAATGAACTGACTGAATCCAGTGGAAGAATCAGAAGGAATAAGCTGATAGAATGTATATCGGAAACTGAGTGCTGTTCTGCGTTCTTTATTGTTGGAAGTTGTATCTGTTTTAAACGAGCCAATATATATATATATATATATATATATATATATATATATATATATTATACAAGCAGCAATATCACGACAGTTTTTTTTTTCTAGAGAAAGGTCGCGGTAGTGACGACATGGGATCTAAAAAAGGTGCCGGTATTCACCACAAAGTGTCATAATCCCAATCAAACAGTACCGATGCTGCACACCGTTGCGTACCGCTAGAAAGAGCCTTGATTACTATTATTATAAATCTCCTAAACTAGAATTAGTATCTGATAACCTGATTCAGAATTAAATCATATATTGCATATAGTATATCAAGAAATCAACCCAGAAGGGAAACATACCTTCATACACAGAAACGCACGCAGGACTCCATAGCCTAGAGTAAACAACATATATAACAATCTAAAACAACAAACAAAATAAAGTCTTATCCCGTCTAGCCTATTACTATACTAAAAATGCTCAATTCTAATGTCAAATCTGTCCTGTTGTTTGGAGCGTTAACATGGAGATCAGCTATGGCGTTATGGGATCACCTTTTTATGATTTATGCATTGTCTGATTTGTATGTGTAGAAGCCTCATTCTGATATATCTTCTGCTTTTGTTCTTTAAGCGAAAATTACTTTTTGATGTTTATACCCTGACTGTTCTTAATAAGATAACCATTTTCTTATGTATGCATTGTGTCAGAAAACCTATATCAGGAGGCCATTAGACTTTTTCAAAAGCTATCGTGCAGTCCATATCCTCTCATGTACCATACAGCTTTGTCTTCGTTGTGGTTGGAACAGGCCAGATTGCGTCTCTATTGTCAGCATAGAGTTGACAGTGTTGGATCACATGTTCAGCATTTTCTGGTGCCACACTGCAGGGAGACATCTCCGTGTTTCCTACACCGACAATTTGAACATATGTTGACGAAGTCTGTTGTGCCAAGTCCTTAGACGGAATATAATGCATTGTCCCTTTCTAGAGAGGCGATGAAGCCAGTCTTGGGGAGAGAATCTGGTGTTTGTATCCAGCCACCTTTCTTGGATACTAGAATGTATTGTTCTTTTAGTCTCTTGGTGGGTTAAGTCACTTTTTGGTTGTACTATGTCACTGCCGCTTCTGATTTGTCCTGTCTGCTATTTCATTGCCTTCCAAGCCACAGTGACATGGGATCCACTGCAGTACAGACTGTCCTACTAAAGAGCCTAAGTCTTTTTGGGTTAACAACTGCTTGCAGAACTGACATTGCATCAGTCAGAAAGACCACTCTGCTATATTTGCCGCGCTGTTGTCCATTCAGAAAAGAAGTGCTTCTGCCTCTGCTCTGCAATTGAATGGAGGCTGGTTGATTTTTAAACCATTTGGGCATTTTATGTATATTCCTTATCCTCCGTCTCTAACTGCTCTCTTGGCTGAACTATCTGTATGCACTCTAATCCAACTCTGGTGTGGATACAGTATGTTCCTCTCTTATTCTGTAGTTGATTTTCTATCAGTGCGGCTCATTAATGATTAGGAGGAGATTCCTGTTACAGTGGTTCTGACAGTTGGCAGGCTATACCTTATCTGGGGGTGAGGGGGGGGGGGGTCGTTGTAAGGTTTCAGTGGAAAATTTTGTATTATGGGAGGGAGTTTGAGGACAACGAGCTTGGCATTTGCGTTCTTAATAAAACAGGTTCTCTTTAGTCTAGCCTTCTGGAATTTCTGCGGTCGACTGTGCATAGGTTGTTCTTTAAAGTGGTGGTATTTTGAGAGCTGGGTGAGGAGCTATGTGTCGCTCCTATCTTCTAGGTCATGGAGACCAGGTTTTGGATCCTAGATACCTTCTGAAAAATTTGATTTAGCTGCTGTGCCCCAATCAGCTATTCCAAATTCTAGTGTTGGCCTCACATAGCCTGTATAAGTTCTCTTGAGGACATTGAGGTTTGCCACCCCGCCTCCAAGTCTGTTCCAGCTAACCTCCTCATCAGTTAGGTTCTCTTGAGTCCCTTGCTCTGTGTCTTTTCTATCTGTTTTCTCCACGTGAGTCTTGGGTCAAAGGTTCCTCCTAAATATGGCAGTGAGTCATCATGTTTCAGTGCCTGGCTGCCACATGTAACTGAAACTTTATGGGGTTTGATAGAAAGACTGAAAATGCTGTGTGGGGTTTTGGCCCTATTTAGAGGCATGTACCAACTTTTGAACCACTTCTCTAGAGTTCCGAGGGATTCTTGAAGCCTTGCCTGTGCTTTGCCAGTATCCTCCTCTGAACTCAGTAGCGCCAGATCATCGGCATACATAACGGCTTGAACTCCATTACAGAGGGTTGATTTCATGTTGTTAATGTAAACGAGGAAAAGAATTAGTGACGAAACTCCGCCTTGTGGAACTCTATGTTTCATTGTGACTGATCTGATCCTTGAACCCTGTATTTTGCCTCTTGCAGTTGGATGCCAAAATATGCGATATGAGAAAGGTCTTGCCTGTGCCTCCGGGTGCATCTATGAAATACAATCCTCTGTGTTGTCTTGTAACGGCATGCATAATTGTGTGATATGCTATACGTTGTTCTGGAACCAATTTTGGAAGATTTGTTTGAACAAATGTACATAATTCAGTGACATCAAAGTGTGTCTCTCGTTGCAATTCACGATCGAAAAGGTTGTTTGCAGATTGTTCTGGTGGAGCCAGTCCCAGCTGAACCAGTGCTTTATTAGTTATTGCCAAACAAATGTCCTCAATGCAAACCAATGCCTCATTATATACATTTGGTGTGAATTGAAGGTCCTGATCTTGCTCCGTTTCATGCCAGCGATGTAGGATGTCTTCACTCATGTAGTCTTTGTATTTTTTCCAAAGCTCTTTTGGATTGGATGGGAAGCAAGTTGTTAATATTATTGCAAATAATGTGCATATTTGCTGTGGTCGAGCAGTATTCGAAGCATCAGCGAGTGAAGTGTCCCAATGTGCATCATTTTCAAGAAGATTTAATTCTTAGCAAGCTTCACAGTAAGTAGCACATACTTTATCATAAACTGTTCTCAAGTCCTGGAAGGATGTCGGTCCCCGTTGATTAAAAGTAATCGCAAGTAAAAGCAATCTGCATTTTTTGGATGAACGGTGTACAGACGGCCTAAAACATCAGTAGAATATAAATTAGGATGTCCGTCAACCGCCTGAATTTGCTTGCAACGTTGAAACTTTTTAGCTGATGCATTCCACGTGTAGTATGTGGCAGGTCAGAGTAAAGTAGTGTCTTTGCAAACATATTATCTCTACACAATGAGAAAAATCAGTTAACGTGGTTGGCGGTGGTAACAATGCTCGTGCATGTGCATTTTTTTTCTGTAGTGAAGTACACGCTCTGTCCATTGTCAAGGTGCACTGCCAAATGAACAACTGCTGGATGTCGTTCATGAATTGGAAATGACAAAATGACAAAATACGCCATACCGCTTCATTGCTACTAATGTATGCCGCTCCAGCTGATATTGCTTGATTTCATCGATAGATGCAGCTGCATGTCCCACTCCAAAGACTGCCATATCGCCTCCTTTGTTGACATATTTGCAAATGTACTTATGTTTGCCAAGAAATGTGTCGACAGGCCAGTGTCACCTGCTACCAATGATGATAATGGTTCGGGTAGTGAATGTAATACTGGCAATTTAACTTTTTCACCAGCGCAGCACATACCCGGCGTGTCATTCTTAAATTTGAAGGCACTGCAATGTACGCACAATTTATCCATTTTGCCAATAAGCACCTGTGGATGAAGACTGTAATCATAATTGCTGGTGTAATGGAATAAAAACAGTGCGCATTCATACGGTGTCCAGTCTTGCTTTCCGTTGCTCCACTGTGTCTGATAAATGGACTTGAGCAGTGAGTACTCTATTGGTTTCCAGTCTTGCTTCTCGATACTCGTCTGACTGAGACGATCTGGCTTCAGCAGTGCGCACTCGAACGTTTTCTAGTCTTGCTTTCCGTTGCTGGTCTGATTGAGATGAACGGGCTTCAGCAGTGCGCACTCGAATGGTTTCGAGTCTCACCTCACGTTGCTCGTCTTTTTCTGAAGCAATTAATGCCCTTCTCTTGCGTGTTTTAGGTGTAGATGGGCCAATCGCTTGTCGTTTGGGAAGCATAACTCATCAATAGCTTGTTCGTCCTCGCGCAGAGAATGAAATGTGACTTGAAGTATCGCTGAAATAAATCAAAATATGAGCATGAGATAACAATCTATTTTGACTCAAGAGGAAATGCATAGAAACTGGGCAGCAAATAGTAAGAAAAAGCGGCATATAAGACAATATGAGAAAGCCAACAGATAATGTGCATACATTTATCATTGTGGGATTTAAGGAGTGGTCCACACATGCATTTGAAGTTAAAAAAATTTACATAATGACTGACGTCACTGAAATAAATGCGCTCACCTGTTGAGATATTTCTAGATTCTTACACTGACCTGAGATGGAATGTCGTGTAAATTTATATAATTCATTTGAATAACAGAAGAAAGCCAACCAAAACTGTTGTACCCATGAGTATAAGAAAGATAACAGATAATGATTAATGATAATGTGTATATATTTATCATTGCGGGATTTAGGAAGTAGTGCACACTTGTTTAAAGTAAACAAAAAAACATGTACATACTGATTAATGTTACTGAAATAAATGCTCTTACCTTTTTATATATTTATAGATAACACAACTAAAAACCGATGGCCGTTTTCCTTGTAATGTCGCCAACGGATGTTGACGATGGAGCGCCACTACTGCGCATGCACGGTATATCGATCGCACATGCGCATTAAGTAACGTGGCTATAATTAGATGTCACTAAAAATTTAACAATTATTAGAATATTTTTGCTTAAATTGTCGCAAACTATCTCTAACAATGACAGGCTGAATTTCAAACCATGATGGGTGAACATCCGGTATCAAAACAAACATATGTCAAACAAATTTCAGCTAAATCGGTTCTGTAGTTTCCGAGTCTATAGCTCATAAACAAACACACAAACATTGATATATATATATATATATATATATATATATATATATATATATATATATATATATATATATATATATAACTCTTTCTGATGCATTTTTCGCTGTACGATCTTGACATCATTACTAGAATTCGAGGTAGTTGCTGCTGACTGATTGATCGGCTCCCTTTAGTGTGTTTCGTCAAAATGTAACAGGGTACATTGTAAAGAGGGGATAGAAGAAGAAGAGAGGAGTCATATAAAAGTAGAGGGAGAGACATACGAGAAGAAATAATAGTTAAAGGATTTAATCTTATTCTACACTGAAAATACCTGCTATCCTTCATACGAATAGTTCTCACTTCAGACAAGCATTCTTATACCCTTGAATAAACCTCCAGCCACTAACTCACATGTACTTCTCATTCAACACATACATGCACTATACATGCACCATACATGCACTATTTATCTTTACCACATGAATACTCATGCATTTCCTCCTCAAACAACAACAGCCTGGTTACAGACCTGGCTTCGTTCCTCCCCTCCCCCCCCCCCCTCACTTAAACATCTGATACTTAATATCTTGGAGCGTCTGCCTAGTGTAGGGCAAAGTGGGTGAGGACAGATCAAATCACAACAACCAGTACAGAGCAATCATTACTACCAGACTGACTAGAATACCTAACCAACCACCTACGCAACAAACTACTCAGTCGAGAGCAGTATAACCTATACTGCTACTGTCTAACGACACATTGTATACTGTGCTCTAAACACAACATATTACAATCTAACCATCAATCTATCACAAGTCTCGACCATCGCACGTCCTGGAAACCAACTCCCTGTTTGTCGCACCAATTATCTGCTTTGCCAGTCGGTTTCAATTCAGTCCAAATACCTCGTAGATTCGTTAGCAGTCGGCTCGTTCAGTCTCGGCTTTCCTTGCTAGTCTGGATCCATGTCACTGAGCTACATGTCATGACACGGTCACCCAGTACAGACTTGGATAATTATTGTTCATAGAAGATACTGGGGCATGGCGTCATGGCCCAGGTTGGCCCATTTTCCGAGATTGTTTACGATGGCAACAGACCGAAACAATTGTCGACAGAGGATCTTCTGCTAAAGACCGGTAGACTCCTGCCGTGTATGCTCCCCTGTGGAGTTTTCTTATTATTCATGTCACCGTCACTCGGTATAAGCATGGTTATTTACTGTTATCACCTGCTATATCCCATAACCGCACTAGACCATGATAATGCTGAAAAGACGTGGCACAGTGTCATTTACCCTCATTGTTGAGAAGACACACACATTTATGTAATTGTGACAACGAGCCAGACTGCCTCTTTCTGATATTTGTGATGTAGGCTCTTTGCAATTTGTGCTCTTTACAAATGTATGCTGTTTGCAATGTGGGGTCTTTGCAAATGTATGCTATTTACGTTCTACTCTCCTGCTGGGGTTTACTGTTAGTGTTCGTTATGAGATCACCTTTCTCTGATTTCTGCATTGATTGCTTTGTGTGTGTGTTATATGTGTGTGTATGTGTGTGTGTGTGTGTGTAGGTGTGTGTGTGTAAATGCTTTATTCTGGTATATCCGCTGCGTATGTTCTTTAGGTGATGATTACTTTGTGATGTTTGCCATAACTGTTTTTTATGTGATAACCATTTTCTAATGTGCGCATTGTCTCTGTTCTTCATGTGATAACGATTTTCTGATGTGTGCTTTGTATGTTACTTAGATACTCCTCATGAGTTGGGTTCTCTTGAGTCCCTTGCTCTGTCTCTTTTCCATCTGTTTTCTCCACGTGAGTCTTGGGTCACAGGGGTTGCTCCTAAATATGACAGTGAGTCATCATGTTTCAGTGCCTGGCTGCCACATATAACTGAAACTTTCTGGGGTTTGATAGAAAGACTGAAAATGCTGTGTTGGGTTTTGGCCCTATTTAGAGGCATGTACCAACTATTGAAATACTTCTCTAGAATTCCGAGGGATTCTTGAAGCCTTGCCTGTGCTTTGCCAGTATCCTCCTCTGAACTCAGTAGCGCCAGATCATCGGCATACATGACAGCTTGAACTCCATTACAGAGGGTTGATTTTATGTTGTTAATGTAAACGAGGAAACGAATTGGGGGACGAAACTCCGCCTTGTGGAACTCTATGTTTCAATGTGACTGATCTGATCCTTGAACCCTGCATTTTGACATTTCAATTTTTAAGACATTTTACGATCCACCCAAGCATGTGATGGGATATTCCACTTCCAATTAGCTTTCGTGGGGAGGAGAAGTCTGCGATGTGTGGCAATGACTATCATCGTTCCGTGTTGACGGAGAAGGTCTTCAATGTCATCAGTCTATATTCTCCTAGTTTTTCCTCTTGCTTTTTTATCAGAAATTGTTATGTCAGTGTCTGTGTTTGTAAACTAAAGAATTCCTTTACAGGTTCTTGAGCGCATCAGGCATACAGGGTTAGAACTATACCTTTTAGACACTTGACACTCAGTGTGTGAAGTGGTCAAAATAACGATGGGTGCTTTATTTCTCTGGATTTTACCAGGTCCCTATTTAAAGCACAGTCGACCTGAGGGCCAAGGTTCGTTTTGAGAAACGCCCGGCACCGTTCGTATTTGAACCCTAGACCTTTGGATCAGTAGGCTAGCGTATAACTACTATAGAACATCTAAACCTTCAGATCAGCAGGGATAATAAGGGATCCCCGCCTTCTGCCTTATACATTTGACGTAAGTCTAACGACAAAATACTATAGGGTGAAAGGCAATTATAGCGTTCCAAATTGCCTGTACCTGATCACTACCCTAACACTGACCTCTACTGATCATCCGAAAATAACTCCCTATAAAACAGCAAGAAACATGACATGCCGCAGCCTAGCTTCAACCACTTGTGGGCGAACGGGCAGATGAGTGACCTTTAACACCGCTTTGTCCGCTGGAGACAAACAAAATCAGTAGTTCGTCCACAAAGAAGTATCGATTTGATCACCTTAAATAATAACACACATATTGATCTTCAGCATCCTGGTGACGTCACTAGTACCGTCACCAACCTCTCGATGGATATTTTACTTATGATATAGAGGAAGGCTGCTACAGCGTACCGGAAAAAGCAAACCAATAACTCATAACGCCAGACGGTTAGCATTTTAAACTAAGAATAAAGAGGGAGGCTGGACGAAAATTGATAAGGATAGGGTCTCAAATTGACTTTTATACTACTCACGGTTTAGCAGGCTTTCGTCTAGTCAATAGACCACGTCTGGATCTTCAGATCATCAGGCTAGCGTCTAGCCACTACACCAGATTTGCTCAGCACCTTCAGATAAGCAAGCTAGCTTCTAGACACCACACCACGTCTGCACCTTAGGATCAGCAAGCTGTCGTCTAGCCACTACACCGCTTCTATACCTTCGAATCAGCCGTCTAGAGTCTAGACACTACACCACGTCTGCAACTTTAGATCAGCAGGCTAAGGTCTAGACACCATACACCATTTGAACTTTAGATCAGCAGACTGGCGTCTAGCCACTACACCACATCTGCTCTCTCTATAATGAAAACCTCGAATCATTATCAATGTAAAATGTAACAACTTATCCGGGCTCTCATTTTCGTCTCAGATTGAAATGTGTCCTGGGAATATTCATGAGTTTCCCAAGCCGCCCTGTCGGCTGCAGATGTCTGCTTCCTCTGTCTGTCTTTGTGATTGGCCTTCTCTGTCCAGTCGCTGATTCTATGTAGGCCTGCTTGTGTATTCTTTCCATCGTAGTGTTGGTCTTCCTCCTGACCTACTTCTATTCAACCCGTGTGCATGTGTGTGTGTAGGAGTTTGTGTGTGTGTGTTGAACGGTGTTTTATAGTGTGTTGTTTTTTTTTTTAAATTAAAAGTAAAAGATTTAATACCTTTAGATGTTCTGTAGAATATAAAAAAAATAATAAAAACTTATTACTCCCCCCCCCCTTTCCAGCCAAAAAAAATCCTGTAGCCCTGGTCCTAGGTGATATGATGTCGCTTTTAACTCCTTTTAACTCCTAACATAAAAAAAAATTGAACTCATATTGGATGAGAAGGTACAGACTAAGTAATCACAACGGGCCAGGTAGTATACATCTGAGATGACTCCGTGTAGAGATGGCCTTGAGTTGTTCTCTGTCATTGTTGCTGAGCGTGTACTGTTGAAGTCGTTGATAAACTTGTAGGCTGGATATCTGCAAGATTTATCAACAGGTGACATTGAAATTGAATACGATTACACTTTTTTTTTTTAAAATCCTAGAAAGCTGTTTCTTCAGGAGCCGTATCCTTGGGAGGCGGAGGGGGTTGGGGGGCAAGCCCCTAGAGGGCCCGTCCTTCAAATATTTCAAAGGAGACTAAGAGGCCCCACTTCAGTCATGGGTAGAAATTATATCTGACCCCTTCCTCTATTGCATAATTCCCTCTTTACCCTAATGATAATTTCTTGCTTCCGTATTGCTGCTCACTTGCTCTGAAAGTATTTTGACCACATCTGGCGTGTCATGTCTCAAATCACCACCAAGAGTTGCTTCGCCAGCCAGTCTGTCTGTCATCTTATTTACCAACACACCTCAAGTTCTGGAGAAAACATTCACAATACGCTAATAGCTTGGGACCTCTAAGGTCAATCTTAACGGAGCATGTCTTTATCCACCTTTCTTAATATTCATTGAGTCTGTCACGATCATAACATATTTCTGCTGGTTTTCTAGCCAAAGTAAATTTGATGCGACTGCCTCCAGACCTATTCTCTAACTAGATGTTGTCTCATCGTATCCTTGGCTGTTTTATGCTATGCAGCGTCCACCATTCGCTTTTGCGGTAAGTCGCCGTGAATCCCAGCACAGATCTATGTGTGTTTACGGCAACATGACCTGGGTGGGAGTTGCCATGAATCTGTTGCAACCACCTTTTCAGTATTTAAAAAGACCCTTTTCCACGCCTTTCAGGCGTATTTGGTGTATATAGGGCTAGACCTATATTTTATAGACCAACGGCACAAGATAGGTGATGTGGTCAGCATCACGCCCGTCGCCTTTACTTCCCCTACCTGCACCTGGTATCCACTCAAGGCTGGGTCGACCTGAGAGCTAAGGTCATTTTTTTAGAAATGTCCGGCTTTGCCAGGGAGCAAACCCATGACCTTCCGATCCGCAGGCGAGCGTCTAGCAGCTACGCCTCGGCGACTCCTACCCTTTAAATCGTGAAAGCATAGAAAAGAAAAGGAGAAGGAGATTGTTCCTGTTCTATGTTCGCACTTATCAAAATCCAGGAATTGATACACATACCCACCGAGCAGACAGACAAGAGAGCTCCATGTAATGGCGAAGGATAGAACGACTTGGCATGAGTTGGTTGAGGGCCTATACTCCATTGGGGGATAGAAAGGCAGAAGAAGAAGAAGACAGGCAAGCCTTTTAGTCATGATTGCGCGCAGGAAGTTTTAAAATGAAGACAAATAATCAGTAAATACAAAGGGCAAACAAAAACAACTGCTTGCTATCCCTTTGACCAGCAATGTCCGTGGCTTAGGCGTTGGGAATCCGACTCATAATTCCAACGTACCGCGATTGAAACCTACACATGGCTGCGTGGATTTTTATGGTGGTATAAGACGTCGCAGGTCGACCCAGCCTAAAATGGGTACCATGATATATGTCATGGGGAAGTAAAGACGGCCGGCGTAATGCTGACCCTATTACTTACCTAGTGCTGATTTGTTTGTAAAATTATAGGTGCTCTTCCCAAATGCCTGATGTGCCTAAAGGCGTGAAAAGTGATTTTTCTTCCTTTATTCCTTTGACCAAAATAAACAGAGAGCAAATTGATGCCATCGTAAGTTAGTAACAATGTCACAAAGGAACAAGAAAAAAATATTTTTGATGTTGTAAATTTAGAATACCACCCGCTAGGCTACACACTATTTAGCCGCAAACAGCGTCAAATCAACCATCCTATGTCTGGCTTCGCTAGATGATAGACTGCTCTGAAACCGTCTTGTGGTGCCCCATTATCTGCGCTGTGTGACTGTACGGTTGAACGAAAGTCGTTTCCTCGATTAGTGCCTGTTTCATTCTTATCCTTGAAAAATAACGCTGTTGTATAGGCGTACTGCGCAATACCCGAAGTCTTTATGTCATCACAAACACGTACAAGTAGGAAAACAAGTTGTATGGAGTGGCAGGGGTGACATACAGATGAGCGTTCCTGTGTAAAACGAGTTAAATGGATCCGTAGAGGATATGCCTTGTACTTCAACAACGGTTCTCAACCTATGGGTCACGATCCTTTTGTGGATCGAACGACCCTTTCACAGGGTCGCCTAAGACCATAGAAAAACACAAATTCACTAAAGTTATGAAGTAGCAGGAATAATAATTTTATTGTTGGGAGTCGCTACAACGTATGGAACTGTATTAAAGGGACGCGGTATTAGGAAAGTTAAGAACCTCTGCCTTCATGGACGCATAGGAGCCATCCCATCTGAAAAACCACTAGCATGCAGAACGAGAAGAAGAAAAAGACTAAGGGTCGGATTTAGACAAGATGAGGCCACAAGCTAAACAGCGTCACCAGGCCGCTTTAGTTTTAAATTGAACAGTTAATCTCAGAAAACCTTAAAATAAAAAGATTAATTTCTTCTTCTTCGCGTTCACCAGCTGTAAACTCTGGCGAAAAGTTCGGGTTGTCATCCAATTTTGGACTGCAGTCCTGTTCCAGAATTTGAGTGTTGCGTGTGCATCCGTTCTGCAGATCTGACCCATTTTTATGCAGACTGCTGGTTCATTGCCTCACAGGCGACTTCAAAGGAAGCTCTCAATTAGTTGCCAAGCTGATTAATTATTTAATTTTTTTTTTTCAAAAATTCAAATAGGCTACAACAAACTAGAAAAAATGAAAGCTTGAAAATACGCGCGCGCGTGCACACACACACACACACACACACACACACACACACACACACACACACACACACACACACATTAACAAAACTGGAAAACTTCGAGGAATTTTAAAAAGTGTGCTTGCCGTGTTCGTTCCGGGGCCCCATTGAGAGGAAAACAAGAATAGACCCCTGCCTCCCCAACAAGCATGTCGTACTCACATGATATCGCAACATCTAGTTTGAGAATGGAGGTGGAGGCAGTCTCTGCTGCCTTCCGCTGGCTTGAGAACTAGCTGTACACACATTCCGTGATTGTAACTGACTCAAAGAGCATGCTGAGAAAGGTAAAGCAGGCATGCGTCGTGCAGAGTGGCAAGCATCACTTCAGAGGACCCGGGTAGTTAGCATCCTTTGGATATTTTCTCCAGGTGATGCTGCTGTGTTGGGAAATGAGTAGGCAGATAGACTGGCCGCTCTGCACCACTTAGTGGTGAACTGAGGTTGGACAAGCTAGATATTCTGAGGGCCCTTTGGGAACGAGTGAACAGTGCGGAGGCGCAGATGGATCATTACAGTCTAAGGAGAATGGCGCTGCGAGGAGTTACCAGGAGAGATTTGGCCGACGCTTAACTCTAAGAGGAAGAATGAAGCGGAGACACAATCAGAAGGTTACTGGTGCCATCAGAAATGGAACTCGTACAAGTCGACTGACTGGGGACTTCCTTCGAAGTCACAGTAAATCTGCCTGAGCGAAAATGAACAATCAACTGCACACAAATAAGTCAGTGAAACGGATGTACACGCAAAACTCAGGCCTTGGCACAAAGCCAAAGCTCAAATAGACGAACAACCTGGACTTCAGCCTGAGTTCACAGTCGGTCCATCGTATTTAAAATCTTCAATCCTTATCTTCAGTGACTGAGTGAAAACTCACTATATTAACGACCTCAAACCTTGTTTTATATATATATATATATATATATATATATATATATATATATATATATATATATATATATATAAATGGTTGTGTGTTTGTTTGCCCCTTATAGACTCGGAAACTACTGAACCGATTTAGCTGAAATTTGCAGGATATGTTTGTTTTGATACCGGATGTTGAACCATCATGGTTTGAAATTCAACCTGTCACTGTTAGAGATAGGTGACCACAATTTAAGCCATAATATTCGAGACTAATATTTATAATTTTTGTGATTTCTAATTATAGCCACGTTGGTAATTGCGCATGCGCCGTAGTCACCATTCGCCGGCGAGTTACGTGCAGCCAACGCCTTCTCTAATACATAGAGTAGGTCGTGGTACAGCAAACAAGGCTATCTCTATATTTGCCACAATAACCATATTAAACACGAATTCTATTTTCTGTTTTTTTTTCCAAACAACCTTCGATTGGGGGGGGGGGGGGGGGGGGCATCAAGGACTATCTCGACGTCAGCGCAGACATTGACTGCGACATTAACTTAATTAGCCGTGCTAGACAGTGCGATTTCTAGTGTTGTGCCGTTTCATTAATATATCTGGAGTATCTGTCTATTAGAAAACAATTGCCTGCGGTTTTGAGTCGTGTTATAATCGGGACACAGTAGTAGGGACACACATCTCTAATAGTTTAGTTCTCTTTTCGATGCTCCGATTAAGTGGCTGCTTGGTCGAATGGTTAGAACACTGGGTTCCCGTGCGGGAGACCAGGGTTCGAATCAGCAGTAGTTATTTTTTTTTTACCCCGGACTAAAATAATATCCCCATCTGCTCTGTCGTGGTGACAGCACTAGCAATGTTGCCCTTAATACTAAAAAAAGTAAAGACAAGTAAATGGGTAAACCATTTGATATTTAAATTTGACTATTTCGCATACTTATGATTGCATTTTTAAACTTTCCGATTGCATGGTTACGCTGAAATTTCATAGCTTTCCATTTATTTTTATTTAGATTTAGTTATTTCATTTGCGTTGGAATTTTAAGCTGTGCTGTTTACCATAGCGTTCATTTCCTAATTATGGTTGGTTTTTTTTCCTGTGTTCATTTGCTTTTCAAGTGTTTTTTTTCCCTCCCAACTACTTCAATGAGAGAAAGAGTTGTCGGTGAATTTAGGCGGGGGGAGGGGGGGAGGCAAACTATTAACTGGGAGATCTTTAAGTCACAGTATCTGCTTTACCCACTTAAAGTAGCAGTAGCAGTAATATTTGCGGTTGGGCTGTTACACCATAGTGCTCTCATGTGAAGACCGCCAGTAAGGTTATGGCGTTCTTCTGTCGGCAAGTGAAATTATACATCCTAACCTGACCAGTCTGTGGCGAAACCACTAGCCATGCGGAACCAAATCTTCTGGCTCACGACTTTCTGTCTACTCCGATGGTAACACAGATAGCAGTGACATTATTTTAGCTACTGTGGTGGTGGTCGTGGTAGTAGTTGTACTGGTACTTGAATGATGATTTGGTAAATATTACACTAGTCCCATTTACTACCTATTACAATTCCTGCTCCCCTTTTTAGTCCGGATGGACAGGGATGTCAATGTCAGTTACAGCAACAACAAAATATCGCCAGGTAATGATTTTCAAATCCTTCGGAGAGGGAGAGAGCAGTAGTCGGTGGAAGAGTCGAGGGGAGGGGGTAATGACTTAAATTTAAGAGAACTTAGAGAGCTTTACACGTGATTTTCAAGTTCTCATTACCTAATTTGTTTATATTTTACTAACGCTACCTCCGATTTTCTATTTTTTACGACTTACTTTGTTATTCACAAGTACAGTTGTAGCTTTACTCCCCTATAAAAATACAAACATCTTTAGCATGTGATAACCAAATAACCATTTTTGTTACTGTGCTAAAAGCACCATTTAAACGACCACTAATATAAAGACACAATTATAAGGTGCGTGTTCTAAAGTTGGAAACCGACCACTAATATAAAGACACAATTATAGGTCTGTTCTAAAGTTGGAAAACCAGACTATCTCTATATCTGTGCAGAGAATGATTGCGACATTAACTATATTAGACACGTGCGATTTCCATTGTCTATCTTTTCCAAAAACCTTTGATGAGGGAGAGAGTAGTAGATGGATTTAGTTGTGGTGGGGTGTGGGGGGGGGGGGGGAGCGCGGGAATCAAAGACTATCTCTATATCTGAGCAGACAATGATTGAATTAGACTTGTGCAATTTCTATTTTTCTTTCATTTCCATTTAGCCAAACTATGCCACAGCAACGCGTGGCCGGGTACAGCTAGTATATATATATATATATATATATATATATATATATATATATATATATATATATATATATATATATATATATATATATATAAATTTAATTCAGAAAAAAAAAAAACTAGAAAAAATGGAAGTAACTAAAACAAACTAAGCAGTTCAAGTATCTAGGCAGGATTTTCACTGAGGACTGAGGATTAGAGAGAGAAATCGAAAATCATACTATAAAGATAGTGTTGTGCTGATAAGACAAGCTTTACTGTGAAAGAATCGGGCATTTTGATAAAAGAAAATTTTGTGAAGATGGGTGCTTTCTTTTAAAACACAAATGATGTCACTAAACAGTCAAATATTTAGGAGGGCGTTAAGAGCGGGTTTTCTGTGTTTTATGTACTTTAAAGCGTTTCTTCCAAAGCCAAAGTTTTCGTGCGTTTACCTTACCCTAACCTTAACACTAACCCTAACACTAAACTTAACTCTAACCTTAACCCGAGCCCTAAATCTAACCCTAACCTTAACCCTAACCTTAACACAAACCCTCATTTTAACACTAACCCTAACATTAACCCTAACCTTGACCCTAAACGTAACCCTAACTTTCACCATGACCCTAAACTTAACATCACCTTAACCCTAACATTGACCCTAACCTTCTTCTTCTTCTTCTTCTTCTTCTTCTTCTTCTTCTTCTTCTTCTTCTTCTTCTTCTTCTTCTTCTTTTTCTTCTTCTTCTTCTTCTTCTTCTTCTTCTTCTTCTTCTTCTTCTTCTTCTTCTTCTTCTTCTTCTTCTTCTTCTTCTTCTTCTTCTTCTTCTTCTTTTTCTTCTTCTTCTTCTTCTTCTTCTTCTTCTTCTTCTTCTTCTTCTTCTTCTTCTTCTTCTTCTTCTTCTTCTTCTTCTTCTTCTTCTTCTTCTTCTTCTACTACTATTGCTTTTTTTTCTTCTTTTTCTTCTTCTTCTTCCTCTTCTTCTTCTTCGTCTTCGTCTTCTTCTTCTTCTTCTTCTTCTTCTTCTTCTTCTTCTTCTTCTTCTTCTTCTTCTTCTTCTTCTTCTTCTTCTTCTTCTTCTTCGTTCACATTTAAAAGAATGTATGGAGCTTTGTTTTGTGGTTTACAGTTGAGCCGCGATATCAACGTTTTTGTGTTTTATTTTAGTTAGCCAATATATCTGATTTCAGCAAGCCATGTTACTCCATGATTATTAAGGAATCATTTGGTCTGGGATTTTTCTGTCAAAATAGGGGACAATAGGCAAAATACAAAAGGGTGAGAGGGAGAAAGGAAATCATGGAGTCTTGCGTAAAATGTTTTTTTTTTTTTTTTTTTTTTTTACAGATTTTGATTATTTGTATGCAGACTGTTGGCCCCTTGCCTTTCCTGTAGATTTATTCAGACTTTACTAAAAGCACCCATAAATTGTCACCTTTCACGACATGCTTTTAAGTAGAATAGTTGATTTCTCCCCCTCTCCCCATCCCAAATGGGGCCCCAGAAACTTTCAGAAGTGGCTCTTAACCTTTTTAATGTAGCGACCCTTTATCTAGTTCCTCGTGTTGTGGCAACCTCAACCATACAATTATTTTCGTTACTTCATAACATCAGTGAATATGTGTTTTCGGATGTTCTTTGGCGACCCTCTGTGAAAGGGTCGTTCGACTCATGAAAGGGTTGCCACCCACTTATTGAGGAACTGCAGCCGTACTGAGACTTATTAAATTATAGATAATCTCAGCCTACCCGACAACTGTATTTGTGAAACCAGCTTTCTCTTTGTGGCACTGTGTGTTACCGGGTCTTTATCACCTATGGTATGTCCTGGTTGTTGTTGTCATCGATCCAGTGGCGCAGTCTCCAAATGCTGTTACGCCTTGGGCGGGGCTGAGGATAAGCTTTCAGTCTCCATGAAATACCCTCAAGGCATGCCTCCCTCAAAGCCTCTGACAGCAAAAGTCCAACTCCTGGCCTTCTCGTGGCGGAGATGTTTAAGCTAACTGGAGAAGCGGGTCTCTGGCGCTTTAACCAGACGCTTCGGGTAGATGAGGCTCGTCAGTACGGGAGTGCAGCTCATCTAGGAGAAGGAAAACTCTGATTTCAAACCACGGGCAGATGAGGCTCGCCAGCACGGGAGTGCAGCTCATCTAGGAGAAGGTAAACTCTGACTACACACCTCCACTGCCTTGTGCCCATACCCATGTATGGGAAAGCGCTTAGGGAGTTAACCCTGAGTAAAAATCCGGAGCTAGAATCCCTAAGGCGGTTTAGCATTGTATACAGTGCTATTCCGGCAATTCCTGCAACATCCTCCATGCCAAGTTGTACTGGTTTTTGCCTTTCCCTTGGTATCACCGGCGACGTAGAGGGGTGTACTTGCTGCCTGGGCAAAAGTCTGTACTCCTAATCAAAACGCCCTGGCCTGTTCCCTGGAGAGGTCACTCCAGCGATGCTTAACAGTTTCGACACAACACGGGAAACAGCAGTCATCGGTTATAAGCCTTCGCTCAATTGGCGTAGAGCTAGGTGCCAGGGGTTGTTTCCGACGGTGGGAGAGACCATCGTAGTCTCATTGGACAGCTACCGCCCGCCTTAGCTGGGCAGCCCCCAGTCAGTAAGGTGTTGTCCCGCCACGATCCGTTTGCCTTGTTGGGTGCACAGGGCTTAGGGGATAACCCGACACACGGATTGTAATCCTTGTACCTACACAAAGAAGCCAAAAAATCAGATTCCCAGCTCTAAAGCTGGGCACATGGAACGTGAGGACCATGACACCTGGTATTCTGGACGATCTGCAGCATATGAGCGATGTAAGGAAAACTGCAGTCATTAACAATGAACTGTCCCGTTTGAACTTAGACATTGTTGCCCTACAGGAAGCCCGGCTCTCCTCCTCAGGTAGCATCAAAGAGAAGGACTTCACATTCTTCTGGCAGGGAAAACCATCTTCGGAGTCCATGGAACAAGGCGTAGGCTTTGCGATTAGGAACCGATTGCTTGGAACTGCCACACCACCTACAGGAGGATCGGAAATGATCCTTAAAATTCAGGTCCAGACAAGAGCTGGATCAGTCACTCTGATAAGTGACTATGCACCAACCCTGCCCTCTTCTCCCGACTCCAAAAACAAATTTTACGAGGAACTCAGTTCCACACTCAGCGAAGTCCCGGACAGGGAAGACCTATTCATTTGGGTGACTTTAATGCAAGAGTGGGCGCTGAGCACAGCTCATGGCCATCCTGTATGGGACATTTTGGAGTTGGAAAAATGAATGAAAATGGACAGAGGCTGCTTGAGCTATGCTGTCTTCACAACCTCTGCATTACAAATACCCTTTTTGATCTGAAGCCCCAGCACAAGGTCTCTTGGAGACATCCCAGATCTAAGCACTGGCACCAGCTTGATATCATCCTCACTAAACGCAGTCACCTTCATCTTGTTAAGGTCACTCGCAGCTATCACAGTGCAGATTGTGACACAGATCACTCCCTTGTGTGCAGCAAAGTGAAGTTAATCCCAAGCAGAATACATCGGGCAAAGAGGCCAGGACGGCCCCGCATTGACACAGGAGAAAGTCGTAATCCTGGAAAAGTAGGAGAATTTATAAAAATCCTGAGCACAGCTCTGCCCGGCCCACCAAACGCGGATGCTAGTGACAGATGGAAACATCTAAAACACGCCCTATATGATTCTGTCATGTCCGTGTTCGGTAAGAGGCAAGTTAAATCACTGGACTGGTTTGAGGAACACACGGAAGAAATGTTGCCTATAATAGAGTAGAAGAAAAGGGCTTTATTGGGATATAAAATCCAGCCGAATATCAGAAATCTGCAAGTGCTCAGGTCCATTTGGCCTAGAGTCCAGAAAACTGCACGGCGCTGCGCTAATGATTACTGAATCAAACTTTGTGAAAGGATACAAACCTCAGCAGCTACTGGCAACATAAGGGAAATGTATGCTGGCATCAAGAAGGCTATTGGGCCAGTAAAAAGAAAGATTGTCCCTCTCAAATCAACCACGGGCGAAATCAGAAAGGATCGGACAAGGCAGCTGGACCGTTGGGTGGAGCACTACTCAGAGCTATATGCTACAAGCACCTTTGTATGTGAAGAGGCCTTAAATGCAATGGAGTGTCTGCCAACCATGGGTGAACTAGACGCGGAACCCTCCGTCACAGAAATCGGTGAGGCAGTAGATGGGCTTCCTTCAGGGAAGACCCCAGGAGAGGATGGTATCCCACCTGAAATCCTAAAATGCTCCAAGGATGCTGTTCTTCCTGAGCTACACAAAATCCTCTGTCAGTGTTGGCAAGAAAAATCGGTTCCACGGGATATGAGAGATGCCAACATTATAACTCTCTATAAAAAAAAAGGGGAGATAGAAGCGACTGCAACAACTATCGCGGTATCTCTCCATTGAATTATGTGGGAAAAGTCTTTGCTCGTGTTATCCTAAAGAGGTTGCAAATTCTAGCGGACAGAGTATACCCGGAATCACAGTGTGGGTTTAAGGCAAGGAGGTGCACACGAGATGACTCAGGGATTTTCTGTTTGCGGATGATGCCGCCATTGTGGCACATTCAGAGGATGATCTGCAGATCCTGATGAATCGCTTTGCAAATGCTTGCAAAGAATTTGGGCTTACCATCAGTCTGAACAAAACACAAGTGATGGGATTGAATGTTGGAAATTCACCAAACATTAGTGTGTATGACCATCAGCTGCTGGCTGTAAATGAGTTTGAGTACCTAGGCTCACGTATCTCAAGCAATCATTCTCTGGATACAGAACTAAACAAACGTATAGGGAAGGCCTCTGCTATGTTTGCAAATCTCACAAAGAGAGTCTGGTAAAACAAAAAGCTAACTGATAATACAAAAATGAAGGTTTATGAGTCTTGTGGCCTGGGCACATTACTGTACGGCTGCGAATCCTGGACTCTCTATGCTCCACAGGAAAAAAGACTGAATACCTTCCATATGCGCTGTCTGAGACGCATCCTTGGTATATTATGGCGAGACCTTGTCTCCAACGAATGTGTGCTCACAAGAGCGAAAATGCCATCAATGTATTGTATACTGAAGCAAAGACATCTGCGCTGGCTGGGACATGTCTCCCGCATGGTGGATGGTCGTATTCCAAAAGATCTCCTATATGGTGAATTGGTAACTGGGAATAGACCTACAGGAAGGCCAAAGCTGCGCTATAAAGATGTATGCAAACGTGACCTAATAGATACCAACATAGGCACAGAGACATGGGAAAAGTCAGCTGCAGATCGACTACTATGGAGACAGAAAGTGAAAGACGGACTGTCACATTTTGAAAGAAACCGAACACAACAAGCTGTGGAGAGGAGACACCGGAGAGTAAAACTGCCTTACAACGAGGGAGTATCTGCTTTTGTGTGTATCCTGTGTGGCAAAGACTGCCATTCCCGCATCGGACTTTACAGTCACAGCAGATGCTGTTCCCAAAGCCAGCGGGACATCTCCATAGTCCCACGGGAATGACGGATGCCATGATATATCGATCCAGCGGCGCATGAGCTTTTGAACTTTGGCTAAATGCCATGTAATTGAATTTGCATTTTTTCACAAGCTGTTCTTTTCCTCCGTACAAGGTGTTCCACTTGTCTGGTCTCGGAGGGAGTAGCATTCTTCTAGTCTCGCTGAGTTTTGGGCACTCAAAGAGATGGTGTTCAACAGTTTCATAGGGGTAGTTACATAGCTGGCACTCTGGAGAGTGTTGTGGCTGTATTCTATTTAGATGTCCACTGAGTGGAGTATGTTGTGTTCCAAGTCTGAAGATGGTGGCCTGGTCCCTCTTGTAGATGGTTAATGCTGTCATTAGGATCAGAGCCAGCCATATGTCTATACACCTCTCTTCCAGTGTCTCCCACGGCCCATCTGTTTAACCAAGTCTCTTTGTTTATGGCTCCTACAGGTGTTTTTGCTGTCTGGAGGGTTTCGCTGTAGGTGGTTGTTCTTGTGTTGCTTCTTTCTTTGCCAGTGTGTCAGCTCTGTCATTACCTGGTGTGCCGGAGTGGCCTGGAATCCACTGCATCACTATTCTAATATTGTGTGTAATAAATAAGCTGATCAGCATCCAGGATTATCTTGGCTATGTCAGTTCTGCAGCGTTCACTGCCCTCTAGAGCTTGAAGGGCAGACATTCAATCTGTGAAGGGTAAACTTCCATTACAGTCTTCATGTGGTCTACTGCTGTTTCCAGTGCAATTATGTCGGCTTCATAATTTGATCAGAATTCCCCGCATGCATCAAAAATCTCTTCAACAGATCCATTGGGATAACATATGTAAATTCCGTAACCTGCTTTATTGGTAGATTTAATTCAGATTCATCAGTATAAATCCATTCATGGGGATAAGAATCAACGGTCTTTAGTGATGAGTTAATAAGAGCGATTGGGTCGGACTTTTTGGTTTCCTCGCCTACCAATTTAATTCGGACTTCTGGAGCTTTAAAGCGCGAATGTTGTGGTAGGTTTCTTGCAACGCCTGCTTTAATAATGCCTAACAACTGAATCACGTCACTTTATGAAAGTAGTCTCACGGAAACTGTTTACTGGAAGCCCTTTCCATGTGATGCATCGTGTGACATTTTAATGTGCTTACAAAGTTCTGTGTTCTGAATGTATTGGTATTACAAATCGACAAGCGGGTATTGTGAAGTGGATATACACGATGTTGCTTTTATATTGACTGTGCATAAATAGTGCAACTACACTGTAAATAAATAGTGTCCAGATATTTCGGAGCTCTGGGTAATTTACTAACTAACCTCTTACAGCAGGTCACTCTTTGCCTCTTTACTAATTGTTGACTAACAGTATAATTATATGTTGTAGAATGTGATGACCCTGATTTGCATGGTCTCCACGATTACATTGTGGCAAGCAAAAAGTCCGTGCTACAAGTGACGGCACGAGATACTTGTGGCTGGTCGAGTACACGAGGTAAAACCCGAGCTAGCCTCGTGGTCTGTGGATCAACAGAAGTCGAGGAGGACGGTTGCATTTGGTTGAAGATGTCTTTATGTCGCGCGAATGGTTAGTGTTCGAATATGTCGCGAGTGATAGAAGTGTGAATAATGTTTGAATATGTGAAATAAATGGACCAGAATAAACTGACAGAATGTATAAAAAAGCTGAGTGGCGTTTGTGTTCTCAACCCTAAGTTAAAGCCGGTGCAAACCAAGGTTCATTTCAAGTCAAACCAAGGTTCATTTCACAGAAGAACACTAATAATATTATTCCTCAACCATTTGTGTTCATTTTTGTGAATTGTCTTCTGCTTCGCGAACACTGGCTATAAACTCTGACATAAACTTCTGGTTGTTTATCTACTTCTTATGCACATTTGCATTTGTACAGTCTGTGTTCTTTTTTGTGTATTGTCTTCTGCTTCGCGAACACTGGCTCTAAACTCTGGCAGAAATTATGGCTGTTCATCCACTTTTTATTCACATTTGCAGTTGTACAGTGTGTGTTCATTTTTTGTGTATAGTTTTCTGCTTCGCGAACACTGGCTGTAAACTCTGGCAGAAACTTCTGGTTGTTCATCTACTTCCTATTCACATTTACAGTTGTACGGTCTGTGTTCATTTTTTGTGAATAGTTTTCTGCTTCGCCAACACTGGCTGTAAACTCTGGCAGAAACTTCTGGTTGTTCATCTACTTCCTATTCACATTTACAGCTGTACTGTCTGTGTTCATTTTTTTGTGAATTGTCTTCTGATTCGCAAAACACTGGCGGTAAACTCTGGCAGAAACTTTTGGTTGTATATCTACTTCTTATGCACATTTGCAGTTGTACGGTCTGTGTTCATTTTTGTGAATTGTTTTCTGCTTCGAGAACACTGGCTGTAAACTCTGGCAGAAACTTCTGGTTGTTCATATACTTCTTATGCACATTTTCAGCTGTTGCAACAATACCCTCTCAGAATCAAAGAGTTTGCACTAATACGAATATTTTTTTTAACTTTTGCTGGAATAACTTTCAGTTATATTTCTATACGTTATTGATGTTTATGTTCATGTTGATTGTAGCAAAAGCCTTTTTGTTTGTCCGTAGTAGCGTTTATTGTTATAATTTAATAGCAAACCTATTTACCTTAAAAATGACATATAGTTCTATAAAATATGTCGCACATTAATGAAACTGTAGTTTAATTTGTATATACATCTGCTCGATAAAAACTGTGGACGCAAACGGACTCCATTCTCGCACAAGAACGGGAATCCCCGTTGATCTGTGTGGCCTATAAATATAGAAGGCCGTGGTTTCTTGCAACATTCTGAATGCCTTGACGTCTTTCTGGGAGATGATATCTGTCCTGAATTTCATAACACAGTGTAAAACAGATTTGTGCTTTATTCTTTGTTTGTATTCCACGTTTTCTACAAGGTGTCTATTAGGATGGTTACGATTGATTCTAACTCATCTTTCATAAATTTCTAAAGTGGCTTTTTCTCTCCGCAACCCGAGGGGTCCCACATTTGTTTCTATTTCACATGCAGCAGTTGGAGTAGACCGCATATCTCTGCAGAGGGCATTAGTTTGTACTCTGTCAAGAATCTCTAGGTTAGTTTTGGAGCAGGTTTTGAGCAGTCAGTTTTTGTACTCTATCACAGAGCGAACATATATAAGATATAAGCCCCACAGCTTTTCCTTGTCTTCTCCTTATGATGTACCTGCAAGTCTCTTTAATCGCCTCAATGCCTTATTCCTTACGTTTTCAATATGGTTTTTGAGGCTGGGCTGCCGGTCAAGTTTGACTCCAATGTATGTAGGATGCTCTTCTTTCATCACTTGGTGTTTGACAACCTTAGGTTAATATTCTTCCTTGCTACTTGGTGGCTTTTGGTAAATATTGTTGCGCAGGTCTTTGTAAGGTAAACATTAGGTTTCCATCTTTGGCAGTACTTATGCAGTCTTCTAAGGTCTCCATTTAGTCGTTGGGCTCCACTTTCCACATTTTCATAACTCTGCTATATTGCTAGGTCATCAGCTTACAGGGCCTTTTCGGTCTTGATTTGTTCTGGCAAATCATTGATAAAGATTAGAAACAGTGTACTACTCATTGATGAGCTGATATATATATATATATATATACATATATATATATATATATATATATATATATATATATATATATATATACACACACACACATGTATATATATATATATATATATATATATATATATATATGTATATATATATACACACACATGTATATATATATATATATATATATATATATATATATATATATATATATATATATTAGTCGTTCCCATGTGGGATACAATGTTTCGTTATTTGAAGCCCCACCGTGGCTTTTGCCGTGGGCCCTGAATATAGCAGGGCCATAAATACGGCTTACGGCTGAAAGGGGTTTCTGGGACCTCTCCACGGGTGATCCTTATTCGCATTGTAGCACTTTGTGTCACCGGGTTTTTATCGCTTGTGGTATGTCCTTATAAAGTACAACAATTGAGAAGAGAGAGTGCATTATATATATTTTATTCGTTATTTGAATTTAGATCCTGGCTTTTGTCGGGGCACTGAATATAGCCGGGCCATAATATGTGATGAAGCAAAAGCTAGAGAAGCAGCTCTTGTAGCATTGTAACTATTATGTGGACGTTTTACGTCAGAATTCGTCATCTCTACTGACACGTTGTCAGCATCTGTGGCTTAGGCGTTGCGAACGCGCTTCGTAATGCCGGTGTAGCGGGTTCGATCATAGCTGCTTGCTTTGATTTCGACAATGGTACTAAGAGCTGACCGTTCAGGGCAATGACAAACTACTAAACGTAAAATTTGCCTACAAAAACAAAAACAATCAAAATAATTGCTGGGTTTGGTTCTGCAACGTCTTGTAAAGGTTACACAACTAATTTTAAACTGATATGTTAGGTTTGAAAAACTCTCAAAAGAAAACAACAAAAGCATCAGTAGAAGGGAAGATGCAAGAAGGAGGAAGCGATATGGATTAGAGGAGGTGCAAGCTCAGTCAAGGCTTTGCGAGTCCGACTCGTAATCCAACGCATCGCGATCGAAACCCACTGCGGGCTGCGTGGATTTTTATCGTGGTATGGGACGTCGCAGTTCGACCCAGCCTCAAATGGGTACAAGGATGGGCTGTGCTGGGAAAGTAAAGACGGCCGGCGTAATGCTGACGACATTACCCACCGAGTGCCAATCGGTCTGTAAAAATATGCGTGTTCTTCCCATATGCATGATGTGCCTAAGGCCGTGTAAAGGGATCTTTACTTCTTAGATAGGTAGTTAGGGAGGTAGTTGCACCACACCACTACATCACATAAATGATAAACACCCGGTGACACAAAGTGCCACTATGCGGATGAGAATCACCGGTGGAGAGGTCCCAGAAACCGCGTTCAGAAATTAGACCATATGTATGGCCGGGCTATGAAGCGGCCCCTGGCAAGAGCCAGAGTAGGGCTTAAAATAACGAAAAATTTCATCTCACAAGGAGATTATTATTCTAATTAATAAAGAAAGCTAGTTGATCAAGCAACACTAAGGATCTGGAACAGGGCTGCAGTCAAAAAGTGGATGAATAACCAGAGCTTTCCGCCAGCTGGTGAACATAAAAAAGAAGCAGCAGAAGAATCCCTGCTAGTCTCCTTGCTTAACTTGAGTGGAACTTGGGGGTAGGTCGGAATGTCTGCAGCTACAACAGTATCTTCAGCTTTGTAAGAAGGGAAGAGGCCTGTCTGTCTGGTCCTTTGATTCGTTCCCCTTGAGAAGCCGTTCCAATGATTGCCCCCTACAGAGATTACATCCCCTGGCTGGAAGTAAATTGACAGAGAAACATTAAATAAAATATCGTTAATACTGGCCCGTGTGGGTAGCGGTGACCTATTTTGAGCTTAAACAAAATGGATCCGTTGTCTCCAGTTAACAATCTTGTGTGAAAAACTACTAATTAGAAATGGTTCTTTGGAGACCGGAGTGCATCTGCATGAGAGGCGAGAAACCAACAGTCTGCATGCAAGTACACAAGAGATTGAGTTTTGCGTGCATGTCCGTTTTCCAGATCTGATTTTTTCGAATACAGACTGCTGGTTTCTCCTTTCTCAGGCAGACGTGCTCCCAGTTTGAAGCAGAGACCCCTAGTGAGTCGACTTTTACGTCATGCTTGTAAGGGGGCAGTGAGTCTATTCTTTTGTTTCTCAAAACAGGACACCGAATACTATGATAATGACGATAATAATAATGAGAATGATGACGATGATAATGATGATAATTATTATGATGATAATTATTATGTCGATGATGATGACGATGATGATGGTGACAAAGATGATAATGAGGACAATGTTGATGATAATGATAATGACGATGATGATAATTATAACGATGATGTTGATAATGATACTGGTGATAATGATAATTACGATTACGATGAAAGCAGACTCAAGACCAGCGAATTCTGAACTCACCTTCAGCTCGATATGCCCCGTCTTGTTGCTCCGATAAGCTTCTACAGCAGAACTCTGATGACCGTTCTGTCCGTGAAAGAAATACATAGCATCCAGTGAACGGACATTCGTGGAGGCATCTCCATGGACAGTCTGCATCAGCTCGTACGCCAGTCGACAAACCTGTTCAGAAAATGCATCATCACTTACATAATATAACATGACACTTGACTCATTAGGGCTGTGGAGGTGTATTGATTGAAGCAGTGCCCATAAAACCAGCCATCTTTCTCTGTCTGCCTCTTGATGAATAATTGTATGATAACTTAATCATGCCCATTTCTTGATGTTGTCATTCCAGGTTCTTCTTTTCGCCCCTCTTCTTCGACAATCCCCCACAAGTTCCTTGAAGAACTGTCTTTGCAGTCGAATCTTGTCTCACCACGTGCACAAACCAAACTGGCTTGTGGCGTTTCAAAACTGCGAAGAGAGGCTCCTGATGTCCTGCAAATTTGTATATTTAGTCTTTGACTTACTATTTTAGTTTTGTGTTCTAAATACCTAATTCGTAAAATGCGCCTGTAGCATTTACATTTGAAAGGTGGAATCCTCCTTTCAATTTCCACAGTAAAAGTCTAACTCTCACATCCTTGTAAGAAAATAAACAATACCAGAGATGTGTAAATATTGACCTTGAATGCGATGTTGATTTTGCTCTTCCATATCGCGGTTTCTTAGCAAAAGTTAATGATCGACGTTTGGTGCAGAAGAGTCTAGCAAATTATGCAGCTTTCCGATGGCTAGAGAACAACACATATACACAAGACACACATACATCGTCATTGTAACTGACTCAGAAAGCATGCTGAGGAAGGTCAGCGCAGGCATGATTCATGCAGAGTGACATGCTTGTCTGCGGAGGACACGGGTGGGGAATATTGTCTGGATTTTTTCACCGGGACACGCTAGTGTGTTGGGAAATGAACAGGGGACAGACTAGCAGGCTCTGCACAACTTGGTGGAATACTGATGCATGATTAAGCAGACGTGGTTAGTGCCTTGTGGGAGAGCGTGTACAGTTTTGAGGAGCAGATGGATCACCACAGTCTGGTGAGACTGATGCAGCGGGCGGGAACGAGAGGTTCTTGCAGATGCTCGAGGCTCTGAGTAAAGGCAAGACGGACGTTTAATCAGAATGCTACCGGCACCATTAGTGTGAGAACTCTTTATTGGCTGCTGGAGATGGGTGCGGAGCGATTATGGGAATGCCCCGAGTGCTGTGATGTCGGTTTCTGAATCAACTCAACTCACTTCAACATCGTATTTAGCTGTTGTAATATCAAGACTTGTGTGATTTCTTTGGTACAAGTGCCATTTTTGCATACGTGGGAGCCAAGATATTTAAAGGTTTCAACTTGTTCTAATTTTTATTTTTATTTTTTTTTATCTGCAGTTGGTAGGCACTTGATTAATACGACTATTTACAAGAATCACTTAATGCATGATAAATTTCCACTTTTGCTGTTGAGCGACGTGGGGATAAATAATTTGCGATACATCGTTTAACGGGTGGCAATAGCTATTATTTTAAATATTGAAAAAAAAATGTTATTTGTAATAAAACTAAAACAATATTTCAATTAAACTGAGTATTACAGTACAAATGCACCCACTTTCAAAATAGAGTGAAACCTCTTTGCGCTCTTTCTAGGGGCGCCATGTGTCCGCAGGCTAGAGACCACTGATCTAAGGACGCTGTAGGCCGTTCAGTGTTCATTTCAATATTATTTTCATTGCACATAGGGCATACCAATAAAATATGAGATTGTCTCCTAAGCTCGTTTATTAACATCTTTACACTCAGGGCCGTGCTTCAGATTTTCGCAGTATGTTGCAAGTCTCCAAAGTGCCGCCCCTTAAATTGTGTTTTGCCGCCTATTCTGCCACCCTTACAGTGCCGCCTGATTCGGCCGCTCTCTGTATCATTCAGTGCCGCTGGGGAGGGTCTTCAAAGTCATCGGCCCATTTTATGCTAGCCGACCTCTTGTATTTATATCAGATCTGTTTATGGTTTTGCATCTTTGTTGGTAGAGTAAAGGACGCTCTTCCCCGTCCTTAAGGCTGTTAGGCAAATAGGGCTAGTCCCCTTACAGTGCCGCCTGATTCGGCCTCTGTCTGTATCATTCCGTGCCGCTGGGAAGGGTCTTTAACGTCGTCGACCCATTTGTTTTTAGCCGACCTCTTGTATTCATATCTAATCTTTTTATGGTTTTGCATCTTTGATGGAAGAGTAAAGGACCCTCTTCCTCGTCCTTAAGGATATTGGGCATATAGGGCTAGACTTATGATTTATATAGCAATTGGTATTCTGTGTGTGATGTGATAAGCTTCGAATCTCTATCAAGGCTCTCATTTTCGTGAGAGTTTCGAAAGGGGTACTGGAAAAAGTTTGGAAATTACTGGAGCAGACTTCTAGGCTACAGATATCTGACGCCTCTACCTGTCTTTGTCACTGGCCTTGTCTCGCTAGTTGCTGACTTCAAGTGTCTGCTTGTATGTTACCTCTCTTTCGTCTTATTGGTCTTTCTTGTGGCCTACTTATATTCAACCCTTGTGTGTGTGTGTGTGTGTATATATATATATATATATGATGGTATGTGTGTGTGTGTGTGCGTGCGTGTGCGTGTGTGTGTGTGTGTGTGTGCTGTTCGTTTTATAAGGATTTTTTTTGGGGGGGGGTTTTAAATTAGTAATGAAAAGTTATCTACCTTATGGCGTGTGTTGGTACCTTTGAAAAAAATATGGTCTCATTCCCAAAAAAATATTTTGCTTTCCCTGGTCCAAAGTCCTGTAATGTGTGCTATGCTGAAAAAAATATATTTATATCGTCACGTTCAACCAGTATCCTCAAAGGAGGGGGCATTAGATTATAACTGTGGCTAGATTATGTGCGCCACATAAAATAACTTAGCGTTGCACGCCACCAAAAGACGTGAAATTGACGCCTGGAGTGTTGATGCGATCAAAGGCGGCAGACCCAAATACTGTCCCGACCGTCGACGATGTAGTCTACCGTCGAGACAGTAAGCGACTCGGTCGACGACAGAGTACTATGATGTCAATGTTTAACTTCTCACTTATGAAAAGAGATTCGAACTCACATTGGAAGAGAAGGTGCAGACTAAGTAATCACAACGGGCCAGGTAATACACATCTGTGATGATTCCGTGGAGGGATTCCTTTGAGTTTCTGCTTGCCATTGACGCTGTCCGTGTACCGTTGAAGTCGTTGATAAATGTGTAGTTTGGGTATCTGCAAGATTTAGAAACGAGAGGCATATGAGTTAAGTAAAATTGCACATTCTGTTTTCTTGATCGCACATAGGTATTACCTTATGCACTGGAGGTTGGGAGAGAAAAAAAAAGGGGGGGGGGGTAATAAGGGAGGACATGCCACTTGAGACCTCCAACTCTCAAATATTTCAAAAGAGACTACGAGATCTCACTTCAGTCTTGCGTAGATTTGTTCTTGAAATATAATCGTTTTTACATTTCATTATTATTATTATTATTATTATTATTATTATTATTATTATTATTATTATTATTATTATCATCATCATCATTATTATCATCATTATTATTATTACTATTATTTGGGGCTGGGGAGTGTGCCTTCAGTAGATTTTTTTTTTTCTTTTGGTGTTTTTAAATATGTAAGGCCTGCGGGAGGGATGCAGAGGTAAGCTAAAGGGGACGTCACTCCCATCGCCTTTTTTGGTGTACCACGGCGACTGATTGTTACAATGCAGACGTTATATGTGAACTGTTAGTTTTACTTCTTCAGTGCATAGTGTGTGTGTGTGTTTGTTTGTGTGGGTGTGTGTTTGTGTGTGTGTGTTTGTGGAATAAAAACCATTAGCCATGTTAAGCTAGAACTTCTAGGGTAAAAGTGATATCCTTCAATACATATCAAGACGCCTACAACCCTTTTAGCATATCACAGGACTCCAACACCCCTTTGAGTATATCACAAGACCCCTACAACTCCTTGAATATATGGCAAGACCCCCACAAACCCTTGAATATATTGCAAGACCACCACAAACCCTTGAGTATATGGCAACACCCCCACAAACCCTTGAGTATATTTCAAGACCACCACAAACCCTTGAGTATATGGCAACACCCCCACAAACCCTTGAGTATATTTCAAGACCCCCACAAACCCTTGAGTATATTTCAAGACCCCCACAAACCCTTGAGTATATTTCAAGACCCCCACAAACCCTTGAGTATATGGCAACACCACCACAAACCCTTGAGTATATGGCAACACCACCACAAACCCTTGAGTATATTTCAAGACCCCCACAAACCCTTGAGTATATTTCAAGACCCCCACAAACCCTTGAGTATATAGCAAGAGCCCCACAAACCCTTGAATGTATGGCAAGACACCTACACCCCTTCGAGTTATAAGACAAGACCCCTACAAACCCTTGATTATATGTCAAGACACCTAAAAACCCTTGAGTATATGGCAAGACACCTAAAAACGCTTGAGAATATTGCAAGACCCCTAAATCCACTTGAGTATATCACAAGACATCCCCCACCCTGTCCCCACCGCCCCCACCCTGTCCCCACCGCCCCCACCCTAAAAATAGAATAAGACAGGCACGACCCACCGACCCACCCCCCCCCCCCCACCAGCCCCACACACAGACAACCACATGGGCTTAAAAGGAGGAGAACAATCGACTCCTCAACAAGAGAAACAAAAAGTATTTAGATACGTTTTGGCTAGAATTAGTTCTTAATCCATAATTAAATGCTCACGTTATTTTATTAACGAGATGTTTAACGATAGATGCACACACTGTTCAATAAAAACAATAAGGTTTTTGTCGTTTTATTCAACAAATAGTGCTAAAAAATATTATTTGTAATTGAACTAAAACATTATGTAAGTATAACAAATTATTACAGTGCAAATGGGCTCACTTTTTAAATTGCTCCCCCCCCCCCCCCCCCCCCCCCCATTTTTCCCAATGAAAACCTCCTTGCAAGAAATAATTAATAGATTGAGATAATGTAACGAATTCTTCTTAACTGGAAAGTTTCCAGTAATTTAAGAAGAAAATATATTAAACATGTCACAGGGTGACAACGCACTGTAGCCTGTCACAGGCTGGTTTGGCTGCATGCGAATTAAAAACTGGCAAGTCTAAAAATTTAAATTCTCCCGAAATGGAGTTAAGTTGGCTATAGAAAGCTGACACACCGGAAAAAGACCTCTTAGCTTTAGGCATTCTGGTGTCGTCATTCGCCATCGAAACACTTCGACCCACCTATCAGCGTTGCGTAACCCTTAATGGTGTTACTGCTACGTTGGTTCAGGGGACTGAGCAGAGATACCCGAACTAGTTCACTGAGTCTACGGTGTGGTACGTTTCAGTAGCTAGGCAGTGTTAGATCTAAATTGTATCCACAAGTTGAACTGTGTTAGATCTAGATATCAGTGTGTATCATCGCTCAGAGATATTTAATTGCAGGTCGCTGGAAACGAGCTTTCATCTTTGTTTCCTGTGGTTTTTTCATCCAGTTCAGAAAAAGGCGGCGGGAGGGGGGGGGGGGGGGGTGTGATCCATATTGTTGCTAACATATTTCTTTCCACAGCTATACTTTCTTGTTTTCCTTTTTCTTTTTCTTTTTTCCTTTAGCTCAAAGAAAAATAAATAATTTGTTGGGGAAATAAAGCGATTTTTTTAGGCCCCGGCAGATTATGAGTCTCTATAAGAATAAGAAGAACAACACAGGTGAGGATATACAACAGGGGTCCACCGATGATCAGTTGAAAGATACCTCGGCTGACCTGGGTCTTGACTCCCAGGCCTCGATCTTTCCCTGCTGCACTTTACCGGATGTTCTAGGACAAGACGAAATGGTGACTATGTAACAGGTACGGTAAGATTCAAAGTTATATATATATATATATATATATATATATATATATATATATATATATATATATATATATATATATATTGTCGCTGCGGCAGCCTATTAGACTAGTCAGCTACTTTAATAAACAAGTGGCAAGCTTACGGTTGGTTCATCGGACATATATTAGACTTTGGCAATTGGCAGAGGGACACTGGCAGACTTCAGTAGGACATATTGGCTTTTTAAAGTGTAGCTTAGCTAGCTTTAGCCTAAATCCAGTACTGGAGACTTACTTCTTTATAGCTTCTGACAATACAGTTGGTTCATCTGTAGCAATGTACACCCTTCTAGTGATGCCCGGCTGTGTCCGTTCTACCTGGTCGTAGTATTCTTTTACATGGTACATGTATTCTTCAACTGGATAAGACGCCGCTTCTAAGAGAAGTTTGTCTGTTCTACGTATGTGGATACTGTTGGACAGAACAAGATTACATACTAACGAGAGCGGTTGTGCTGGATAAGACAAGCTTATGATAAAAGAGATTCCATTAAAGGTGGTCACTTCTGTTATATAAAGACAGGATATTAAAGGTAAAGACTGTATCGGACTTTTCTCCCTCTCTTTCTTCTTCTTCATCTTATTCACATGCTCTTCCTCCATAACCTCCTCCTCCTCCTTATTTTTCTACTTTTCTTCTTCTTCTTCTTTTTCTTCTTCTTCTTACTCTTTTTCATCATCATCTTCTTCTTCTTCTTCTTCTTCTTCTTCTTCTTCTTCTTCTTCTTCTTCTTCTTCTTCTTCTTCTTCTTCTTCTTCTTCTTATTCTTCTTCTTCTTCTTCTTCTTTTCTTTTTCTTCTTCTTCTTTTTTTTTCTTCTTATTTTTCTTCTTCTTCGTTTGCTTCTGTGAAACATGGTTATCACATTGTTTTGTAGTTTACAGGGAGGCTGCGATATCTTCTGTTTTTTCGAGCCAACATATCAGATTCCAACAAGAAACTGTACTGCACGATATTTTTCAACTTATATTCATTTTTTCCCTCTCGTGGGAGGGCGAATCGGGGTGGGGGATGGGCTTAACTGGCCTGGGCAACTAGATTCTAGCTCTATAAATCCGGTGTGAAGTTGTTAGTCGATGTTCCAGCAACATTGCAGTATGATCACCTCCTAACTGCTACATTCCTGTGCCAGTAGAAATCCTACAAAATGTCCATCATTGTCCCACGTGAGAAACTAAGCTTGCATACTCAGACTTTCGATGCAAGAGGCAGCTGTCAAAAGTGCCAATACTAAAGGTCCTACGCAAGAATTTTGGCTCATTGGTTTCTGATAAAAGACAATCACTAAAGCACGCGTTGCACTCAGAAAAGTAAACTCCATTCTGAACGTAATCGGCCGCCTGCAATTTTGGTGCATTCAACAGCAGGCCAGTAGTGATGACTGCGATAAAAAACACTTTGCACGCACAACAAGAAAGAAAATTATTCAACATGAAATCCACAGCTCACAGTGTCGCACGAGCAATCAGAGCATAGCTGGACGAGGAAAGACAAGTGTTGCGGGTTGAAGTGTTGGTCTGAAAACATTCAGGGTCAGGCATAGTGACTCTTTCTAGCTGTTCGATGAGCTTTATTAACTCTTCTGTAAAACTAATCAAATATTAAATTCCCCGTCTTCTCCTTCTTTTTCAACGCTCACCTTCTGTAAACTCCAGCAGAACGTTATGTTTGTTCGTCCACTTCTAGACTGTGGTCTTTCTCTTGAACTTGAGTTTTGCATCCACATGCATTTTACAGATCTGGCTTATTTGCATGCAGACTGTTGGTTATATGTACTCCGATTTCAAACGTAAACACAAATACTTTGTCGCCTCTTACGACATGCTTGTTAGGGGCAGTGTGCCTGTCCCCCTTTCCGTCCCCAGTTACGTTCCGAAACTCGTATTAAAATTGATCACGCGGACAACTGCTGATCTATGACGACAACTCTGCTACCTACAATGATGAAACTGCATTTCTAACTGGACTGTTTCTTTAGCACTTCGGATCTACATATGCTTTAATGCGATGGTGTAGCCTAGATATGCTGAGACAGCCAGTCCGTCCCTTTCCACCAAGACTGTGATAGACATTCTGATGTTTTTCGCTGGACAGGAGCGGAGCAAAGATGGGCCAAGTCTGCTATGAAGCTGAAAACTAAGACTACCAGGCAAGAACTACCAGGCACTCTCTACCTAATAGACAAATTCATTTGTAAAAAAAATTCTTTCCTCTACTGATCACCTCTTCCAACAGGACTAGAGTCACCTAAAGATGTATCTAGCCAGCTGCCCGATCCACCAAGCTGATGGGTTCCCATGGACAAATGGACAAAAGAGTCTGGGCCAATAACGTTGCAGGGACGTGAGTGAGTGGCAAGAACGCAGTGAGTTGGGGTGAATAGTTTGAGTGAGATGTTAAAAAAATGGTGTTATCACTGCTCTTGTAGTTTAGAGTACCTAAACATGAAACAAACAACAATAACCAACTGGCGTAAACAAAAACAAAACGAAAAGAAAAGAGTCAAGCAAATAACGTTGCAATTAGTGAGTGAGTGAGTGAGTGAGTGAGTGAGTGAGTGAGTGAGTGAGTGAGTGAGTGAGTGAGTGAGTGAGTGAGTGAGTGAGTGAGTGAGTGAGTGAGTGAGTGAGTGAGTGAGTGAGTGAGTGAGTGAGTGAGTGAGTGAGTGAGGAGTGAGTGAGTGAGTGAGTGAGTGAGTGAGTGAGTGAGTGAGTGAGGGAGTGAGGGAGTGAGGTGAGGGAGTGAGTGAGTGAGGGAGTGAGGAGAGGGAGTGAGTGAGTGAGTGAGTGAGTGAGTGAGTGAGTGAGTGAGTGAGTGAGTGAGTGAGTGAGTGAGTGAGTGAGTGAGTGAGTGAGTGAGTGAGTGAGTGAAGCCCCACCTGGATTTCACACTGAACGATTAACACAATGTAACGCATATGTCATGCCCCATTAATCAGATGGAAATCCCTGAGGGGAAATCCCAGACACGTCGTTCCGCAAGAAAGTTATATTAGGGACCCGACGGTTACTAAGTAATCTGCCTAGCCGGGGTGGAGCCTTGAAATGCGTTGTTCTTAGTTACCACGTGATTTAGAAGATGGCGTGCTATTGCAGAGGGGGTGATCTTTGCGGCCATTATTCTCATTTTGAAGATACAGCGAAATTTGCCAGGCAATAAATTTACAATCTTCTTCTTCTTCTTTCGTTCGCATGAAATAAATTGTCTATATCTGCAAAGCCGTCTCTTGTATGAATTTCACTGTCTTTTGTAATTCACTAAGCGGCCCGTAAAGTTTGACTTCCACAAGTGTCTCTTTTGGCCAAATATTTTGCCTGAAAGCTTTGACGAATACACAGTGTACTTGTTTTCGTGATGTTGTTGTTGTTGTTGCTGTTGTTGTGTTTTCTTCTTCTTCTTCTTCTTCTTCTTCTTCTTCTTCTTCTTCTTCTTCTTCTTCTTCTTCTTCTTCTTCTTCTTCTTTTTCTTCTTCTTCTTCTTCTTCTTCTTCTTCTTCTTCTTCTTCTTCTTCTTCTTCTTCTTCTTCTTCTTCTTCTTCTTCTTCTTGAAAGCGTTGAATAAGGGACAGTCTTGAAGGATGTGATCTGTTGTTTCAGGTGCCAGTCCACAAGTACACATGGCCGATTGGCCAATCTTAAATTTGTTGTACATGTGGGAGCAAAGTCTATTGTGCCCTGTTCTAAGGCGAAGGATAATAACTTGCTCTGGTCTGTCCATAATATGGTAATCATCTTGTGCCAGTTTCGGTGGCATTCTGATTGATTTGATCATTCTCTTCTTCTGTTGATAAGAGACTGGTATGTCAGGTTGTTCTTCAGTTGCACCTTCCTTAGCTAGTTTATCAGCTTTTTCGTTTCCGGGAACTCCACAGTGGGAAGGTATCCACTGCATTACTAATTTACAGCGGTTGCCTAGTTCGGATAATAGTGTCCGTATGCTTGGTAATTTTCCAGACTGGAGTGACTGAAGTACTGCTTTTGCATCTGTCAGGAATACCACTGGTTGTGAAAAATACCCTGTATTTAGTAGTTTCTCTACCGCTATCTTGATGGCTTGAACTTCTGCATCATAGTTGTGACAGTGCTTTCCCGTTGGTAATTTGGCTGTATCCCTGGTATTATTAGGATACTCAATGTACACTCCCGCACCTCCGTCTCCGTTTCTGACTGCGCTTTCTGCTGACCCATCTGTGTAAACACGGACCCAAAGGTTCTGCGGGTATTCATCATCAAGTAAACTGAGGGTGGCTGTTTTGCGCTGCACACTGTTTTGTTCTTCCTTGTCTAATACCCCTTTCACTTCAGTCTTGATGTGTATTGGAAACTTATACTCCTCTCTCCAGGGGGTCCGTTCTGGGACAGCATTTAAGGATCTATCAGTTGCAGGTAAATCAGTGGTTTGTCTGCCGAGCCGTTTGGCCTGGTGGATAAAACTACTTCTCTTTAGTCGTCCCAAAGCTAAATTTTTGAATCTTTCATTCATAGGGTGACTGGGCATACTAAGTAAGAAACGTTTCTGCTTGTAAAAGCATCTTGGTGTCTCTGCGTTCACTTAGTGCTTGGGTCATCCCCATTTTCTCCATCACAGCTATTGGTGTTGATTTCATACTGCCTGTGGTAACTCTGAGTGCTTGATTTTGCACTTTGTCTAATTCTTGCAATGTGGTTTTTGATGCCGAACTCCATGCTGTTGATCCGTATTCAAGATGTGGTCGAACACTTTGTTGGTAAACTTTTCTAAGTATTTTCCCGCTAGCACCCCATGTGGTTCCACTTAGTTTTCTCAGAATGGCTACCCTCCTTCTGGCTTTGGTTGCTGCCTTACAATCTACTTTCTGTGTCTTCTTTGTTCATATTACATAAAAATTTAACTGGGGAAAAATTAACATTATTGTTACAGATTATTACAAGTAAAAATGCTCTGAGTTTCGTAAAAAAAAAAGGGTGGGGGGGGGGGGGGGGCGCCAAGAAAAGAACAGCTGCATTATAACAAGCATGCCACACAAAAAACAACTAACTATTGGTTGTCTCTTCCAAGTCAGCGTATTTTTCACTGTGACGCAAAGAACCAACAGTCTGCTTACAAATAAGCGAGATCTGTAAAATCGATGTGCATGCAAGCGCAGAAGTTGGCGAACAAAAAGAAATTTACAGCCCGAGAACGCAAAGTAGAACGAAGAAGAAGAAGAGGAAGAAGAAGACATGTCAGAAAGCAAGAATCTTAAATGTATATCTTACATTAACAGTTGGTGCAATTTCTTGCACAGAACATTCATACCTGGCCATTTTTTAGTAGTGTTAAACTGTGCGGCCAAACACGAACTGCCCATGGGCTCAAACACAGATTCGAAGCTTTCAGAAGCGTACACAGAGACGATCCTGACTTCAAGACAAGAGACCTCCCCAAGGCATAGGCTGATATCACGCAGTGTAAACAATGGTGCATTTGGCAGGCGAAGCCACAAGATCTTGACAAGATGCAGACCAGCTTCTTGGTAGTATTACAATCAGTTGGGTTCTAAACAGAGAAAGCAACGTGCAGAGTGAGGAAGAACTGCCACACACACAAAAAAACTTTCCAGTAGGCATACATAAAAAACAAAAGGTGACTGTTCAAAGCTTTGACGAATACACAGTGTACTTGTTTTCGTGATGTTGTTGTTGTTGTTGCTGTTGTTGTGTTTTCTTCTTCTTCTTCTTCTTCTTCTTCTTCTTCTTCTTCTTCTTCTTCTTCTTCTTCTTCTTCTTCTTCTTCTTCTTCTTCTTCTTCTTCTTCTTTTTCTTCTTCTTCTTCTTCTTCTTCTTCTTCTTCTTCTTCTTCTTCTTCTTCTTCTTCTTCTTCTTCTTCTTCTTCTTCTTCTTCTTCTTCTTCTTCTTCTTCTTCTTCTTCTTCTTCTATTTCTGTTTCTTCTTTTTCTTCTTCTTCTTGTTTTTCTTCTTCTTCTTCTTCTTCTTCTTCTTCTTCTTCTTCTTCTTCTTCTTCTTCTTCTTCTTCTTCTTCTTCTTCTTCTTCTTCTTCTTCTTCTTCTTCTTCTTCTTCTTCTTCTTCTTCTTCTTCTTCTTTCTTCTTCTTCTTCTTCTTCTTCTTCTTCTTCTTCTTCTTCCTTCTTCTTCTTCTTCTTCTTCTTCTTCTTCTTCTTCTTCTTCTTCTTCTTCTTCTTCTTCTTCTTCTTCTTCTTCTTCTTCTTCTTCTTCTTCTTCTTCTTCTTCTTCTTCTCTTCTTCTTCTTCTTCTTCTTCTTCTTCTTCTTCTTCTTCTTCTTCTCTTCTTCTTCTTCTTCTTCTTTCTTCTTCTTCTTCTTTCTTCTCTTCTTCTTCTTCTTCTTCTTCTTCTTCTTCTTTTTCTTTTTCTTTTTTCTTCTTCTTCTTCTTCTTCTTCTTCTTCTTCTTCTTCTTCTTCTTCTTCTTCTTCTTCTTCTTCTTCTTCTTCTTCTTCTTCTTCTTCTTCTTCTTTCTTCTTCTTCTTCTTCTTCTTCTTCTTCTTCTTCTTCTTCTTCTTCTTCTTCTTCTTCTTCTTCTTCTTTCTTCTTCTTCTTCTTCTTCTTCTTCTTTTCTTCTTCTCTTTTTTTTTCTTTTTCTTCTTCTTCTGCTTCTTCTTCTATTATTATTCTTCTTCTTCTTTCTTCTTCTTCTTCTTCTTCTTCTCTTCTTCTTCTTCTTCTTCTTCTTCTTCTTCTTCTTTTTCTTCTTCTTCTTCTCTTCTTCTTCTTTTTATTATTATTATTATTATTATTATTATTATTATTATTATTATTATTATTATTATTATATTATTATTAGGTTTCTTCTTCTTCTTTTCTTCTTCTTCTTCTTCTTCTTCTTCTTCTTCTTCTTCTTCTTCTTCTTCTTCTTCTTCTTCTTCTTCTTCTTCTTCTTCTTCTTCTTCATCTTCTTCTTCTTCTTCTTCTTCTTCTTCTTCTTCTTCTTCTTCTTCTTCTTCTTCTTCTTCTTCTTCTTCTTCTTCTTCTTCTTCTTCTTCTTCTTCTTCTTCTTCTTCTTCTTCTTCTTCGTCTTTTCCCTTGTCCTTCTTCTTTGTCTTCTCCTTTGTCCTTCTTCTTCTTCTTCTTCTTCTTCTTCTTCTTCTTCTTCTTCTTCTTCTTCTTCTTCTTCTTCTTCTTCTTCTTCTTCTTCTTCTTCTTCTTCTTCTTCTTCTTCTTCTTCTTCTTCTTTTTTTCTTCTTTTTCTTTTCTTTTTCTTCTTCTTCTTCTTCTTCCTCTTCTTTTTTTTTTCTTCGTCTTCTTTTTCTTCTTCTTCTTTTTTTCTGTACGCATCTTGATATTCGATTGGCACGCCGTGTTGTCGTATACATCTAGGTAAATGAAGTTGAGGACGGAGCATACATGGGAAAACCCAAAGTGCTGTGATGTCAATTCTTGACTCAGCTAAATTCAAATTATCTCAACTCAGCTGAACGTGTATTTACATTTCAGCAAATCTCTAATAAGTCGCCTTTTATGACATGCTTTTAAAGGAGCAGCGAGTTTGTTCTCCCCCTTTCCTTCCCTCAAACTACTTCGTCGTCCCTCAAATGTGTAACCCGCACTGTGACTACTGCAAAGTATAAAGGGCCAGCAGATAAACCGAATTCCATTCCATTGCATTCCATTCCATTCTAAGTTGTCCAACAAAAATTCTAAACTTGATCTTTTTTCAGCCGCCCGGAGGCCTGCTATATGAAGGAAGGTTCATTGGCTGTGTTATTTGGTTTCCTTTTATTTGTGGTGTGTAGTCACACCTGATATTCCGGTTCTTTGCTTCCTTGCTGCGGTGTGGTGCTTGTGGTTTTTGGGTCGGGTGTGGTCCAGTTCTCTCAGTGATGATGAATGGGGGTTTTAGCTGATTGTTGCTGGTGCTTTGTTCACCTCGCGCTGATCGCTCTGCTGGTGCCCTGTTGCTGCTTGGTTGCCGTTCTGTAAAGTTGCCGGGAAAGGCCAAACAAACATCAGGTCACGACGTCCCAAAAGATGCTCCCTTTTAGGACAACGAGGGTCGTCACAATCTGTCGTTGTGATCAGCCCTTTTTTTTTTCCACAGAGTGTAGAGAAGTAGTGGGGTAAGATAGACTGCAGATGAGAGAGGTAATTTGCTCGAATGTGCCAGGAGATGTGATAGTTAGGTCGGAAGAATGAGAGCGACCGATAGATTGAGAAAGGTAGCTTCTCGACACTGGAACTTCTGGTGGGTTGAGATCCCGTGGACTGAAATAAACTGAAGGCATTGTTAACATTCATGTAATTCAATGTAACCTGTCAGTCTAAAGGTCCTTTGTGGGTTTCGGATTTTGACGAGGTGGGAAGGAGGAAGAAAGGGGGAATAGAGCTTCTTACAGCATAGCTAGCATGACGTTTCGTTCGAAGTCGGAGTGCAGCTGCCTGAGAGGCAAGAACCTATAGCCTTCATACCAATATGCCAGATCTGTAAAACGGACGTGCATTAAAAACTTAGTCTAGATGTGAATGAACAGGCGGAACACCCCCCCCCCCTCCCCCAATATAGCATAACGTATATAGCATTATTATCATTATCAAGCGCCGATAAAACAAATGAGTGTATGGTACTTTGCTAGCATTGGCAACAGAGTAGTTTTCAGTCCTCGTACGGGTAAATCCGTCGCCGGTCGGTGGTTCAGGAGGAAGCATTGGTTGTATCAACACTACAAGAGTCCTTCTAAGAGGTACTTGAACGGCAGCATCTATATATGCTTCATGGTGTGAACAATTGAGCAATGAAGATAAACCAAAAAACACAGACCCTAGATTACTGTGCAGCCTGGCAACCAGTTGTAGACTGAGCTTGGTCGACTTTTTCTCCTAAGATGGAAACTGAACTGGAATATCATATCGCAGATGCCCCAGTGGCTAAAGGGGATACTTAACAAGGCTTCTAAATTATTAGAAGAAAAAAACGGGTTGGGGAACAGGGAAAGGGGGGGGGGGAAGAGACAATCAAATGTACCTGAAGATACTCTAACCTCCTCTGAATTAAGTCCCCTAGTTCTTGAAGTCTTTGTTTTCTGTAAACGTCTGCTTTGTTGGCCGTCCGGAGTTTTTCAATATCATCAAACAGGGTTCTAATACCAAAAAAATGCAAACATTTATAAATGATATAGGCGCTTTCAGAAAATAGAAATTACAAAAGCAATATCTAAATGATATGTAAATAACCAGCGTCTGTTCTTTTTATTTAGTCTTTTGAGAGTTAAAGTAACTCATCGAAGTACTATTTACAAGAACAAAGCCGTCTGCGTTGGCTGGAACACGTCTCCCGCATGGAGGATGGCCCTATTCCAAAGCACATCATGTAGGTTAAACTGAAAACAGGGTTAAAGCTACGATATAAGATCATGCAAACGTGACCTGATAGATACCAACGTAGGCACAACGACTTGGGAAAAATCAGCTGCAGATCGACTACTATGGTGACAGAAAGTGAAAGACTGATTGTCGCAATCTGAAGGAAACCAAACAAAGCGAACTGCAGACAGGAGATGCCAGAGAGACAATCAGCCTCTTAGAGTGGGAGTATCTACAATATTTGTGTGTATCCTGTGTGGCAGAGACTCCCGCATCGGACTTTACAGTCACAGCATAAATCTTGTTCCCAAAACCAGCGGCACATCTCCATTGTCCCTTGGGACTGATGGATGCAACTTCACTTCACTGTTTAAAAAAAAAAAATCTTTTCATTTTGGTTCTGGGGCCCTGTTGTGTGGAATACAAGAAGAGACTCACTACCTCCAAACAAGATGTCATAAGAGTCGCCTAATGGGGGTTTTCTAAGTCAGACTGCATCTGCCTGAGAGGCAAGGAACCAACATACAAATAAGTCAGATCTGTGAAACGGATGCGCATGCAACACTCAGGTTCAAAAACAAGTCTAAAGTCCAGAGGTCAAAGAACAACCAGAGCTTTCCGTCGGAGTTTTAGCTGATGTACGGGAAGAAGAAGAAGAAGAAAAAGAAAAAAAGAAGAAGAAGAAGAGAAGAAGAAGAAGAAGAAGAAGAAGAAGAAGAAGAAGAAGAAGAAGAAGAAGAAGAAGAAGAAGAAGAAGAAGAAGAAGAAGAAGAAGAAGAAGAAGAAGAAGAAGAAAAAGAAGAAGAAGAAAAAGAAGAAGATTATGATGAAGAAGAAGAAAAAAAGAAGAAAAAGAAGAAGAAAAAGAAGAAGAAAAAGACGAAGAAGTAGAAGATCCTATTGTGATAACATGCAGTAATACCCACCGTTTGTATCCTTGCAGACTTTCTCTCAGTTCCGAAATCTTAAGTGGCATCTGACCTTTTTCTGTATCTGATTTACCCAAAATGGAGTCGAGAAAATACCAAGTTCTGTTACTGTATTTTCTGCTTTTCGTCTTGCGTGCTCCATTTCATACGTCAACGAATTTGACGACGATTCTGTTTTAGAGCATTATGAGTAATTAAATGTTGCAATAATGAGAGTAGATTTCTAGATTAGCATTTTATACAACTAAAGGCGGAAAATAGAAACATTGTTAAACAAAATCTGTCAGTGTGAGGTGTAAATTGAGTACCTATTTCAGTCCTAACAGCTGTTGGAAAGGGTTACTTGTGTATTCCATGATTCTTTTAGATTGTTCTGATTTCAAAAGGCCCGTTTTAGGTTTTTTAGCCCCAGCGGGCAGGTCACATTTCAATATAGACCCGTCTGGTGGGTATATAGTCCATCATTTCTATTTATACTTTTATCTTTATGCTCTAGGTGTCTTGTAGAGTCTACATTTTCAAACTTACACTTGTGGAGTAAATATTGCTAAAAGAACTGTCGGTTCTGGAAACCACCATCGAGACCAACGGAAAGCGGTCTGTTGTAAAATCGCCTGCAGCTGGGATAAAACACAGAGCCCACATAATTACGATAGGTTGATTAGTTGCGTATCCTTTACAGGACGTTGTAGAACCAACCCCATCAGCCCTGGTTGTTGTGTGTTTTCAATAGGCAAATTACGTCCAGTAGTTTGCCATTGCTCACTGGACGGTCGGCTGCCTGATAACACTGTCGACACCATCGCAGGGCGTATGGCCCGCAGCTGGGATCGAACCCGGTACCCTGGCATTACGAAGCGTTCGCATCGACTTAGCCACAGAGACGACATAATTACGATAGAGGTTAGCAATATTTTAGCCACAGATGCAGGACGTTGGAAAGGGTAATCAGTTAAAATGTGTCTGTCTCGATTTATTTCAAACCTTTAAAATGTATACTATTAGGCAAGATTATTTGGCCATCTTTAACTATTCTATCCCTTTTATCTAGCAAAAGTAAACCAAAAGTTAAGGTCCCTTTACAAGCCAGTGGTGCATCAGCCTTAGTTTGCTTAGTGCACCTATCCAAGGTGAGGCGCACACATCGTCTGGGGGTGGCACGGTTTAATTCCCAGCACGGTAACTATAGTTTTGATTTTTTTATGTTGTCTAGTATGTTCTTCTATCTTTTTACTTCTTTCTGTAAAAGTGCCTGATCAATACATTTTTTTGATTAATATATTTCTTGGATTATGCGATAAACATCACGCCTGTCACCTCTACTTCCAAAAACTGTACCTGGTACCCATTTAAGATTTGGTCGACCAGGGAGCCAAGGTGAATTTTGAAAAAACAGTTCAGCTCCGTCAAGACCTGAACCAGGTCTTAATTACTGTATGTTCTTTGCTGTTTCCTCTCTTAAAGGCCTTGTTGTGTGGGGTTGGTAGTCATGTCTATCTACAACATTCTGTCTCGTGTACTTTCGGTCAACTCTGACACAGACGCTCTTTCATATCAAGCTGTCAGACTGTCCAGCGTCTTCTCTCTCCGTTTCTCTCGACCTCAGATTTGTCTACTGTCACGATGTACCTCAATTTACCCCTTGTCATCACATGACCAAGGAGTATAGACTGTTATATTCTGTTGTAGACAATCAGTTCTATTCGTGAGTCCGTTTCTTTCAAGACATCATTTCTAGTTTTATATGTCGAAAGTGTTAACAACATTTCTATATAAAACCACATTTTCGCAGCTTCCAAATATATTTCCCTAATCTATCAATTGTCCACGATTGACTTTCGTATACCAGGATAGGATTTGAATAGCATTTGAGAATGCTCTTTCTCGTCTCATTTGACACAGAGAGATTGCCCAGAATAACTTTTTTTGGGTAACATTCTACCTTTGCTTGAGCTATTCTACCTATAACTTCTTTAATACATGTTCGATCTGATGTTTTCAATCGTGCCTTTAAACGTATTAATTTTGCTGAGGTGTCCCCTTTCGCTTGACGTTGCATTTCGGAGGTTCCATTTTCTTTGTAATTACCATTAATTCTGTTTTACTGTTGTTCAAACTAAGACTTTTGTGTTGACTTTCTTTTACAGTTATGTCCATCATTTGTTGCAGTAGTTTCATTTTTAGCGATGTGAACTATATTTTTAGCATATCGCAGGTTGATAAAAAATGCCCACCAACCAATAGTCCTGGCATACCATGCATGGATCTAGTTATTACTTCACTGTTCAATATAAGTAAATCAGCTGATAGTATACATTCTTGTCTAACTCCTTGTTTAATGTTTTGAAAAGTTCCAACTTTGTTGCCAATTCTTACGGCTGCTTCTTCTCCTCAGTATATGTTTTTGATTATTCTCAGATCTATACCATCAATGTTCAAAGCTTCAAAAAGTATAATAATTTCTTCACGTTGCACTTCATCAAATGCTTTAGTGTAATCAAAAAAGCACAAATACAGATCTATGTTAATTCCAATCATTCTTTCTGAACGAATTCTCAAGATAGATTGGCGTTGCTTGTGCTTTAACCTCCAAAAAATTCATACTGCTCTTCTCGAGTGTGTTACTTTTTAGGGTTACACAAATTATCAGCGCGAAAAAGATCAAAAATATTCGCCGATTTTATACAACAGCAGCACCTGTGCAATTGTATATTGAAAACAAAATCATAAGGACAAATTAAATCAAACACCACAAGGCAAAAATAATGGAAGATCCGTTGATGAGTTTTCAAGATATTTGTTTCGGTTTAAGGGTACGATTTTTGGAACGGACTACAGCTACTGGAAGAAAACAGATAACCAAGAGAAGAGTACTCACCTTGTTTTTGTGCAAGTTGATTCATTGAAACGTTGGATCTCGTTTGTGGACATTGTACCGTCTCTTGTTGAGACAATTGTACTACCATGTTTTGTGGACACAGTGCTGAAGTTCGATTGTTTCTGATCACCAAGGAAAAAAATTAATAAGTTTGACCTATGCAGTCTTTCAGGTCAAGAACGTTGCTTGAAGTGTCATATCTTACAGTAAATAACAGATAGTGGTTGGGAAATGAATAATACCCCAAACATTAAAAGGACAGTGACGTAATTTCTTTCTGAGAGAGGAACAAGCAGGTTTTGAACAAGAAGCTGCTTAGATCAAATATTCACTCTGAGACTTTTTGTTTGAGGAATTTGTTGAAAAGCAGCTAGACCTTATTTTCAATCTGAGTAACTTTAAGATGTTGATGCACACAATCAACGGTTCAAGTGTCCGGTTTGAAGTTGGAACTGGAGTAAAACAGGAATGCATTTTATCTCCTCTGTTATTTGGCATAACCATTGATTGGGTGATGAGAAAATGTTATGTTGGAAATCCCTGTATTGACTGGGTGGAGAACATACAGTTGGAAGATCTCGATTTTGGTGGTGGAATTGTTTAGTTAAGTGAACACAGCAATGACATGCAAAGAAAAACAGGCTATTTAAGAATAAACCATCAAGGGTAGGGCGAATTTTTAAAAAAGTCAAAAAAAAATATATATATATATACGAAGAAATAATAGATCATTCAGGTGTGACACTAAAGACTAAAGTAATTAAAGTTACAAATCAATTTAAGTGAAAGATCAATTTACTTTTTTAGGTGGTAATTTGGATAGTGGGGGAATAAAAAAAATAAGACATGCATAGGCAAGGCATCAGCAGCTTTTAATAGCTTATACAAAATACAGAACTCTAAATTGTATAGTTTTAAAACCAAGCTATGTATTTTCAATTCTTTTGTTAATTCCTTTTTAACATATGCAAGTGAAAGTTAAAAAGCCTTTTAAGACATGGAACGAAAGTTAAATAAAGTAAAGATCCCTTTTCACGCCTTTAAGCGCATCGGGTATATGGGAAAAGCGCCGATATTTTTACAGACCGCAGCACTAGGTGGGTAATGTGGTCAGTTCTAAGCCGGTCGTCCTAATTTCCCCAGTACAGCACATCCTGGTACCCATTTTAGGCTGAGTCGACCTGCAACGCCCCATACCGTGATAATAATCCACGCAGCCAGCAGTGGGTTTCGATCGCGGTACGTTGGAATTACGAGTCCGGCTCACAACGCCTAAGCCATGAAATGCATTCGAAACACATAAACTATATGGGACATAATGACAATTATGTGGGATTAATTTAAAAAGAGTGAAGAAATAGGAAAAAGGTATTGGAAACAACTAAAAGGTTAGTTGCGTATCCTTCACATGACGTTGCAGAACCAACCCCAACAGCCAACTGAACGGTCGGCTTTCTTGATACCACTGTCGAAACCAAAACAAGGTGAACAGCCCGCAGCTGGGATTGAACACGGCATTGCGAAGCGTTCGACTTAGCCACAGAGCCGACGGGAAACAACTAGTATCAACAAATATAAGACAGCAGAGATAGCGCTACATTGGAAACACCCTGAAAAGAAGCCAACAGAAAGTCAGCAGACAGGCATTAAAATGGAATATAAAGAGATTAGGCCAAAAGCAAACCCTAAGACGAAGGAAGATAAGAGAGACCAAAGCTGCTGAACTGGATTCCATCCATTATATTGTACTGGTTGCACAGAATAGAGCAAAATAGAAGAATAGACTACCAGCCCTATGTGACTTATAGTGGTACTATAGCCTAATGAATGAAGGAATGTTCTTTGTATGAAAAATCTACAGTATTCTCTCTCTCTCCCTCCCTCTCTCTTTCTCCCTCTCTCTCTCTCTCTCTCTCTCTCTCTCTCTCTCTCTCTCTCTCTCTCTCTCTCTCTTTCTCTCTCTCTCTCTCTTTCTCTCTCTCTCTCTCTCTATCTATCTTTCTGGGTATTATTTTAAATGTTCTGTCCGTCTTACTATCTGCATATCTACCTGAAATGTGCATGCAAGTATGAATGTATGTGTGTATGTATGTTTGTGTTCGTATGTATGTACGTACGTGCGAATGTAAGTACACATGTATGCAAGCATGAGTGTCCGAATGTATGTTTTATGAAGTACAATGGATGGTCGCTGGTGCTACTGCGTTCGTACTTTGTGCTACACATTTAGCTTTTAAAAAGCCAGAAGAGACCGAGCCAGATAAGATTTCATCTAGCGCAATCGCCTAGATTCTCATATTTCCCTTAGGGATTCACAGCTGCACAGCTAAGCTGTCACTTGGGCCGGACGTTTTTTCATTCAAAAATAACCTTGGCTGTTACGTCGACATAGCCTTGAGTGGGTACGAGGCACAGTCCTGGGAAGTAAAAGCATTCGGCGTGATGCCGACCACATCACCCACCAAGCGCTGTTTGGTCTATAAAATATAGGTCTAGCCCTATATACCCAATACACCTCAAGGCGGTGAAAAGGGTCCTTTTACAACAACCACTTACCTGAATTCGGCAATTACCCTTAAAAGCTCATCCTTTTCTTGATGCAGTGTCTGCAGCCTCTCGTCGATCTGAAAACTCTCTTTCCAGCGTAAGGTTAGCGGCTCTATGTTTGTATAGATCAGCACAGCACATATCCCTAGTCCTACGACCAAGCCGAACAGTGTCAGATTTCTCATCCTAAAGTTTCAAATTTGCTTTGTTTTTTGTCCGAATTTTTGTAACATTGAGTACCTGTGTTGATTAATATTTGTAGAAACACCCGCCTTCGGAGCGATACCGTCTGTGAAAGTAGAATAGAGAAAATGATATTTGTAAACCTTGATTCTTAACGTAATTCACGCTTTAAAAAATTATCGGAAACTGAGGTGTTCGACTACAGAAAAAGCAATGACTCCTTTAACTCTGATTATATAGCTTTGTAATTTGCAAGAAAAGATCTAAAACCGAACGAAAAGTATATAAGGAAGCTTTACAATATAACAAATGCAAACAAAACGCGAACGTTGCGGCCATTGAGCCTTTATCAGCCCATACACACAAAAAACTAGGCACTTTGCAGATTTGTCAAATGTCTGGCATGTTATTATTCAACAGGACGAGCAACGAAGGATGCGAACGTCACAAAGGTGACCACTGATAATGTTTTTATTCATTCAACCGCGGCTGGCTTGTCGGCCAGTGAACGCAGTGAAAAAACACATCTAGGGTAAAACAGCTCGGTCACTTGACACATCATCTCACAAACTCATCAGATAAACGTTACTTTAAGTATGCAATGTCAGAAGAATACAGGCAGACGCTTTGACATTCACAAACCATTCTGACTAACAGCAGCTGATGACATCCAGGCTTGACAAGAAGTCAGATCGACGGGGTAGACAGGATTTAAGAAAAACTGACTGTCAAACTCGGGTACAAGCGTTCACTAGCAATTAGATTCGTTCAGCATCAACATTGTTCCAGAGTCGACACGGACTCAGACAAGACATAAACCAAGACCGCTCATTCTAGATCCTTCCAGGCTTAAATAACTGTCAGAGACCTACTTTACTGCCCGTGGGGTCACAGAAGCTCGTGGGCAGATCCTCGACAGAAAAGGTAAAAATCCTAAACACAGCCAACCAACACTGTCAGAGCATACATTAGTTTTAAGATACTTCAGCACAGAATGTGTACAGCTGACCCCAGAGGGGATTCCCCGACCCTACCACAAGTGACCGTGAGGGGCTTTACAATCCCCACTCACTCCAAGGTCCTGCTAATTGTCCCAGGTACCAACAGTACTGACTGACTGACTTTCTACCCCACTAGGACATCACACAATCGATAAACACCCGATGACACATGTGGAATAGGATAGTGCCGTGGAGAGGTCCCAGAAAAAGCGTTCGGACAATTGGCCATATTTATGGCCTGCCTATATTGCGGCCCCTGGCAAAAGCCAGGGTGGAACTTCAAATAACAAAAACAAAAAAAAATGCATACTAAAAAGGACAAAACTGGATCTTTTTAAAGTATAAACAACCAACATTACTCTAATTCAAGATCTTTTATACAACAATGTAAAATTATACCATAACAGCTGTGGTACTGCTTGGCTATGGCCAATGTGAGCGGACATTCACCAGGCAACCCATTGAGAACTACCGTGCTACCACGTAGCTAAATAGAATAAAGAGTGCTGGTATAATTAATTACAATAACCCACCTCTCACTGACACATAGAATACCTGTATAACTGATCATCCACAAACACATGAATTATCCTAAAGTCAGGCTAACACATTACCACGAAGCTATCTGTCGCTAATACCAGTCAAACATATAAAACATCTAAAGGTCCAAACTACACGTCTTGTCCTAAAGTTTCTCGAATAAGCTAAGCCATATCAAAGATCTTTTTTTTTTATTTTATATACTCTGGACTGTTATCCTTAAGTAGATTTTACAGTGTATTCGCAGATTGTTTTGCGGAAGAAATGACAAAAGTGGACGTGGATGAATGCACATTGCACACCCTAACAGCAACATTAAATACAGTGTGTAGCGTCATGTGAAGCTTGTAGCAGCTTCAGAGCAGAGGCAGTGTGATGCGCGACGGCTTGCTGAAAGGCGTAAGTTGCCATTGAAATGTGATATCAGGTACAAACGCATACCTCTTAACTGAGAATACAATGTCGCCAGCCAGGTGTGGCAGAACAGTATGAACCCAACGGACGGTCACAACGATCTCCTCTTCTGCAGTCTAAACGGAGCAATGTTCCTCTTGAATGATTCGGCCTAGAGAATTCCTCCTTAAAGTTTACCGGCTTCCTGCCGAGCGCAATAGACAATGTACCGGGGTAGAGCGTTCTCAATGATTCACTGAGACACGACCACACGCCTGTCTCTTTCAGACTGTGTTGTTCGTATCTTTTCGTGGCATCCCGGGGTAGATCATCTTCAAGGATCCACTGAGACACGACTACACGTCTGTCTCTTCCAGACTTTATACAACGAATGCTTAGACAACAATTCCTTAACAACATTACGTATAGTTTCGACGCCCTATTTGCTCACTCAGTACTTGTGCGTTCTAGTGCATATCCGCACGCGACAGCTCCCCCCACCCCTCTCCCCTGAGGACGACCGAGGACTATGACCTGTCGTAGTCTCGGTCGGGAAACTGGAGTCATGTCGCGGCAAACAGAACCTATACGAGAGAGCAAATAAGACCACTTGAATACATAGACACTCACGTCTCAATATTTCATAAATACATTACTATATGAATGCAATATATATTCATGACTACGCTCAACAATATTATCCCATAATTATTGTTATCTACATTATAATAAATCACAGAACATATTAATAATATCATGTAAATTGAGCACACAAAACATCAATCCAGTTCTAATGTTGGTGTGCGTGATAAAAAAATCGGCCACGACATTTTCTTTCCCTGGGCGATAAATAACCGTGAAGTTAAACGTCTGCAAATACATCGTCCATCTTAGGATATTGACTCACTAATCTGTGTATGTAAAGTGACTTGCCACAGATACTTCTGTTTGTAGTAATATTGACTTACTAATCTGTGTATGTTAAAGTGACTTGCCATATATAGTTCTGTCTGTAGTAATATTGACTCACTCATCTGTGTATGTAATGTGACTTGCCATACATAGTTCTGTCTGTACTAATATTGACTCACTAATCTGTGTATGTAAAGTGACTTGCCATAGATAGTTCTATCTGTAGTAGTATTGACTCACTAATCTGCGTATGTAATGTGACTTGCCATCTATAGTTCTTTTAGTAGTAATATTGACTCACTAATCTGTGTATGTAATCTGACTTGCCACAGATAATTCTGTTTATAGTAATATTGCCTTACTAATCTGTGTATGTATGGTTACCTGCCATAGACAATACTGTTTGTAGTAATATTGATTCACTAATATGTGTATGTAAAGTGACTTGCCATAGATATTTCTGTTTGTAGTAATACTGATTCACTAATCTATGTATGTAAAATGACTTGTCATAGCAAGTTCTGTTTGTAGTAATATTGACTCACTAATCTGTGTATGTAACGTGACTTGCCATAGATAGTTCTATTTGTAGTAATATTGACTTACTAATCTGTGTATGTAAAGTGACTTGCCATAGACAACAATGTTTGTAGTAATATTGACTCACTAATCTGTGTATGCAAAGGGACTTGCCATAGACAGTTCTGTTTGTTGTAATTTTGACTCACTAAAATCAGTGTATGTAAAGTGACTTGCCATAGATACTTTTGTTTGTAGTAATACTGACTCACTAATCTGTGTATGCTAAGTGGCCTGCCATAGAGAACGATGTTTGTAGTAATATTGACTCACTAATCTGTGTCTGTAAAGCGACTCGCCATAGACAACAATGTTTGTAGTAATATTGACTAACTAATCTGTGGATGTAACGCGACTGGCCATAGACAATACTGTTTGTAGTAATATTGACTCACTAATCTGTGTATGTAAAAAGACTTGAGATAGATAATGCTGCTGGTAGGAATATTGACTTACTAATCTGTTTATGTAAAGTGACTTGAAACAGACAAAAAAATATGTTCGAAGTTTAAAATTAAATCGAAGTTAAAAATTATCCTCTCTCTCTCTCTCTCTCTCTCTCTCTCTCTCTCTCTCTCTCTCTCTCTCTCTCTCTCTCTCTCTCTCTCTCTCTCTCTCTCTCTCTCTCTCTCTCTCTCTCTCTGTTGTTCATTTCTATATTTTCTCATGGAGTAGAGAACCTAACAGCCATCTCGACTGTAGAGGGGTTAAAGGAACGAGAGGCAGAGGCAGACCGAGAGAACAGATGCTCGACAGTTTGACATCATGGCATAACAGATCATCTCTGTCAGAGTCGATTAAACGTACACATAACAGAAGGTTGTGGATAGACATGACTACTAACGCCACACGGCATGGACTTTAAGAAAAAGACCCATCTTAGATTATATTGCACATTATGAAATTACTACGAACTTCTTAATATAGAAAGCATTTGCGATGTTTTTTTTTTCAGGATATTGCTTTATTTTTAAATAATGCGGATACAAACAATACATTACAAAATTATAATTTTTCAAATAAAGGATAAGAAACTTAAACATTGGTCAGACTGTTGCGCCTCTGCACCGCAAATGTTGAACTTAATTTCCTTGAAACGAGCTACCGCTAAATTGACGGAGTAGCCATGGGTAGCCCACTAGGTCCCATCTTGGCCGACATCTTCATGGCACATCTAAAAAAAAAACAGATCTGCCCACATCAGGGATTTGTTTCTGTACCGTCGGTAAGTTGATGACATTCTAATAATAACTGCTGACAAACAGCAAGCCACTGCATTCTATACCACCATGAACCAGTCACACAGAAACATCACATTATCGTTACAACACGAACATGACGGTACTTTACCATTCCTTGATGTACTTATTGCACGTAGAGAGGATGGCAGTATCCAAAGATCAGTGTTACGAGAAGAAACATGGACCGGCCAGTATCTAAACTTTTACAGTTTTGTACCTATTCAGTAAAAACGTGGCGTAGTGAGAAGCTTGTTCAATCGGGCCAGAAAGATTTGCACCGAAGACATGCTGGCTGCAGAAATTAAAACTCTCAATTCAACTTTACTACTGAATGGGTACCCCATAGGTTTCATCAAACGTCATTGCACCCCACCCAACCCTACCCCGAACGAAATTACAGTATCCAAACTACGAGTATATATCCAACTTACTTTTTGAGGTGATGACGTCATGCAGCGTCTGCAGGACCGATCTAAAAACAGCGGTTGGCCAAACATTCTTTGCGGCTGTTCCAGTAGTGAGGTACACGCTGAAGTCCCAACCACACATATTAAACAGCTACTTTCTCCGTACACCGAATGTAATTGTATTTACCAATTTACATGTAAGTGCCAGTTGGCTTACATTGGTCGAACAGAGAGACAGCTTAGGAAATAGAGTGGCAGAGCACATACCCAAATGGCTACATTCACAGCTGAGTGATTCGTCTAGGGTGTCGAGACCAGTCAAGAGGAAAGAACCCGCTTCTTCCACAGGACGGCATCTACTGAATTCCAAACACACTCCGAACAGGAGACTTTTGAGAATCGCTGAAGCCATAACAATAAAAATCAACAACCCTCTCCTTTGTAGGCAGACGGAATTTGTCGTACATTTGAAGTTACCCTGGTAGTCAGTGACTACGGTGAGCTTCCGGCGGCCTTGATAGAGAGACAATGTATCATAGAAACTATTCGCATTTCAGTTGAATTTATTCAGTTTTGTGCTTTATGTTATATTGATGTAACTCTGTAGTAACGAACCTGATGAGATACAGCGAAATATGCCTGGCAATAAATTGTGCAATGTATTGTTTGTATCCGTATTATTTAAGATTCTTTATTGTTGGCTTGAAGTCAGTGGTCTTCGGGTTGTTATTTTGCATGCACGTGTTTTGATCTTGTAAATTGTTCTATCTTTAAACTTCTTTCTATGAGTGCCAATCAACCCATTGTCTTTTTGTTTATAACACAGAACATGAACTTCTGATGGTTTAGCCAACCCGTCAAAGTTGTTGCCCACGAGTCGCAGCTGTCACATAAACAGCTAGTGACCTCGATGAGATACAGGGGGATTAAGAAAGAAAAACAAATTGGAAACCTGAAAACAGTCTTTCTCACAAATCGTTGCTAAAAAGAATGGAAAAAAAGCATTGTCCCCCAATCATAAGATGTGAACATCCTTGTTGCCACGAATATTCTTGAGTCCAGTGTTCTGTGTAATACACAGATTAGCAAGTTTCCCACGGGCCCATCCGTTAAGAAGGCGTCGGTTGATCTCTCAGTGGAGAACATCAAGAGATGGAAGTCTCTGTTGCGTAGTGGCTTAACCGTTTGCCTCATATTCCCAAGTTCGTGGATTCAGATCCAAACTTCTGATTCCCATGTGCAAGTGTTTTAGATACCTCATAGAAAATCTGAAGGAAGCTGAAGTCCTAGCACTCCTCCAATTCCGAAAGATTTATTTTATGTCGGCTCCAGTCCCTCAGTATATTTACATCTGTAAGTAACCTGGGGTCAAGACCATACATCATGTCTAGGATTGGCTAGACAACATCAGTCCTTGCCAAGCAGCAAACATTATGGGGATCCAAATACATGTTATGCAAAGCTGAGAGAAGATTGCTCAGAGCACTTGTTATTAGTACATTTACATATGTATGTGGAACGTGGACCTTAACAACTGAACTCGAGAAGAAGATACAATGATTAGAAACGTGATGCTTCAGAAAAATTCTTGGCATATAGTACAGAGAGCACACTACAAACGAAGAGGTCCGCCAATAAATTATACTGCACAATGGCAACTATGAACCTCTTTTAACTGCACTCAAAAGGCGACAAATGCAATGGTATGGACATGTAAAATGATCTAACAGCGTCTCAAAAGTAATAATGCAGGGCTCAGTAGAAGGAAAATGCATAGCAAGAAAGACATAGTTACAGAACCTGACTGACTGGACAGGCCTTAGACATGCAGCCATGAAGTACATCGCAATTGACAACAGTAGCTGATAGCCCAACGACACGCAGTTTTTCATCTATAGCCCCTAAGAGAACAGGCAGCCTTGTTTTCAGAGCCACTTTATGGATCCGGCAGACCAGCACGGGTCATACATTGCGCTGACCCCACTGCTGCTGGTGAATGTATTTGAAAACCTATATGTCCTAACGGATGAAAGAGGTTCTGGGACCTCTTCACGAATGATCCTCATTTGCATGGTGGCACTTTGTGTCACCATGTGTTTATCGCTTGTGTGATGTCCTGGTCGGGCAAAAAATCTGTCAGTCAGTCAGCATTATATATTTATTTCTTAACATCTTGTCATCCCCTTGGGCGCTTTTTACGAGTCGTCGCCATTTAAAATCCCTTTTCACGCTTTTAGGCGTATGGGGCATATGGGAAGAGCACCCACATTTTTACAGACTAATTCCCGCTTTTAGTTAACATCTATATAGACAGAATATTGAAAGAAGCCATTTCTGATACAGACAACATAGACCTTTATAATCACGAGGAAGTACACTCATCAGGAGAAATTATCGATTCACCCACATTAAACGAACTACTATTTGCTGTCGACCAGTGCTTATTATACCCAGAAGAAGATAGACTGCAAGAAAACATTACTAGCTTAAACTCAGCATGCAGTAAATACAAAATGAAGATCAATGTAAACAAAACCGAAACAATGCGATTTAATAGAACCACTGCCCCACTACACATACAACTGAATGGTTCTGCTCTGAATCAAGTTAGGGAGTTTAAATATCTAGAAAGTGTGATCACAGAAGATGGTAGAATCGACAGAGAAATAGAAACCAGATGCCAGAAAGCAAGTGCACTTATATACCTATTGCCACCATTATTAGGACATCCAAGCATAACTATAAGTGCAAAGAGACAGATTTTTAATAGCATATTCATTCCAACATTAAGTAAGCTACCAGGGCCAAACATGGACACTATCTAAAGAACATACACACAAAATCACCACATACGAGATGAGGTGCCTGAGAAAAGAAGCCAACCTAACCATCCGAGATCGAGTGAATAATGAAACTATCAGGCACATATTGGAAACGACACCTTGTACTAGATTCATCCAGAAACAGCAGATCAAGTGGTTTGGCTATCTTGTTAGAATGCCGCAAGATCAAATACCATCACAAGCACTACATCTAAAAAGATCAGCTACAAGAGCAAGAGGGCGGCCTTTAAAATATGGATCGACAACATTAAAGACACTCTACGCCTTCACGGCATGACAATTGCCAGTAGTAGCCAACGTGCACTGGATTATTCCTCCCCACGATGCTTAACGGCAGAAGTGTTTTATGATGATGATGAATCAGCAATAAGTGGGTAATGTGGTCAGCATTACGCCGGACGTCTTTACCTTCCTAGGACATACATCCTTGTACCCATTTTAGGCTGGGTCGACCTCCGACGTCCCATACCACTATAAAAACCCACTCAGCCAGCAATGGGTTTCGATTGTGATACATTGGAATTAAGAGTCGGACTCGCAACGCCTAAGCCACGGACGCCGCTAGTCGCCCCAGTAGAGATGCAGTTTTTCGTAATTTGAGCTTACCAGGCTCGGAAGCCACAGTTATCAATAAAGTCGGCAAACATAAATTATTCGCACTAGTAAATAATTATTAGATATTCAAAATAATGTTTCCAGTTATGAATTTGAATAGTGCGGACACAAACAATACATTGCACAATTTATTGCTAGGCATATTTTGCTGTATCTCGTCAGTTGCGTTACCACAGAGTTACAAAATATACAACGCAGCAGGCACATAGTACAAATAGTGGATAGAAACAGAAATACACACGTAGAACCAATTCAAATAGTCTTAACCTTTGAAAAGTACTTTGAAGACCTTTACAGAGAGGGGAAAAAACACAGCCCCATGTTCAAGATAATTTCATGAATTTCGCGAAACAAGTTACAGAGGAACAAAAAACAAACAACAGATGGATTGTCATTAGCAGACCTAACAAGGGCTGTTCAAGGGTTTAAAAAAAAACCTGGTCCTGATGATATCACAACTGAACTTTATCAGTTTCTTTCATCTTGTAGGTCTGAACATGTACTCTGAATCGTATGACAAAAAAGAACTTCCATCCAGTTTCAACATGTCTAATATTACCCTGATTCCAAAAGACAAAACAGATAAGACATTGCTAAAGACCTACAGGCCAATTTTAATTTTAAACACAGACAATAAATTTTTTGCTAAAACCCTAGCTAATAATCTGAAACCGATGATGGCCACGCTCATACACTAAGATCTACAATGTGGTGTACAAAACCGTAACATCTACCAAAATACACATTTCATAAGTGACATTATCACCTATACACATTAAAAAAGAGAGAGAGAGAGAGGGAGAGCGAGAGAGAGAGAGAGAGAGAGAGAGAGGGCGAGAGAGAGAGAGAGAGAGAGAGAGAGAGAGAGAGAGAGAGAAGTCTGGAGAAGGGAGGGTATAAGAGATGCAAACATGTATGTTCTGTAAAAAAACATGTGTGTATCATTCATCTTGTAACTTTAGAATCTGTAAATGGATTGTTAATCGCAATAAAAGCTTTCGAACAAAAACGTATTCAGTTTTTATAAAGACCCACCCTGGCATTTGCAGGGGGCCTTAAATATAGCCAGGATTGAAATATGGCCGGACGGCTAAACAGAGTTTCCGGGACCTCTCCACTGGTGATCCACAACTTCATGGTGGCACTTTATGTTACCTACTGTTAATCTCTTGTGTGATGTCCAGGTGGATTACAACGTACATACATACATACATACAGCATTATATATATATATATATATATATATATATATATATATATATATATATATATATATATATATATATATATATATATATATTAATAATCCCAATGTGGGATGCAATTTTTCGTTATTTGAAACCCCTTCCTGGCTTTTGCCGAGGGCCCTGAGTATAGCCGGGCCATACATGTGGCTTACGGTTGAAAGGGGTTTCTGGGACCTCTCCATGGGTGATCCTCGTTCGCATTGTGGCACTGTGTGTAACCGGGTCTTTATCGCGTATGGTATGTTCTGAATGTTGTTGTTGTTGATGTTGTTGTTGTTGTTGTTGTTGTTGTTTGTTGTTGTTGTTGTTGTTATCGATCCAGCGGCGCATGAGCTTTTGCCCTTTGGTCCAATGCCATGTAGTGGAATTTGCATTTTTTTACAAGCTGTTCTTTTCCTCCGTACAAAGTGTTTCACTTGTCTGGTCTCGGAGGGAGTAGCATTCTTCTAGTCTCGCTGAGTTTTAGGCACTCAAGGAGATGGTGTTCAACAGTTGCGTAGGGGTAGTTACATAACTGGCACTCTGGAGAGTGTTGTGGCTGTATTCTATTTAGATGTCAACTGAGTGGAGTATGTTGTGTTCCAAGTCTGAAAATGGTGGCCTGGTCTCTTCTTGTAGATGGTTAATGCTGTCATTAGGATCAGGGCCAGCCATATGTCTCTCTTCCAGTGTCTCCCATGGCCCATCTGTTCAACCAAGTCTCTTTGTTTATAGCTCTTATAAGTGTTTTTGCTGTCTGTAGGGTTTCGCTGTAGGTGGTTGTTCTTGTGTTGCTCCTTTCTTTGCCAGTATGTCAGCTCTGTCATTACCTGGTGTGCAGGAGTGGCCTGGAATCCACTGCATCACTATTCTGATATTGTATGTAATAATAAGCTGCTCAGCATCCAGGATTATCTTTGCTATGTCAGTTCTGCAGCGTTCACTGACCTCTAGAGCTTGAAGGGCAGACATTCAATCTGTGAAGGGTAAACTTCCATTACAGTCTTCATGTGGTCTACTGCTTTTTCCAGTGCAATTATCTCGGCTTCATAATTTGAGCAGAATTCCCCGCATGCATCAAAAATCTCTTCAACAGATCCATCGGGAAAACCTATGTAAATTCCGTAACCTGCTTTATTGGTAGATTTAAATTCAGATTCATCTGTATAAATCTATTCTTGGGGGTAAGAGTCAACGGTCTTTAGTGATGAGTTCATAAGAGCGATTGGGTCGGACTGTTTGGTTTCCTCGCCTAAAAATTTAATTCGGACTTCCGGAGCTTTAAAGCGCGCATGTGGTGGTAGTTTTCTTGCAACGCCTGCTCTAATAATGCCTAACATCTGAATCACGTCACTTTTTGAAAGGAGTCTCACAGAAACTGGTTACTAAAAGGCCTTTCTACGTGCTGCATCGTGTGACATTTTAATGTGCTTACAAAGTTCAGTGTTCTGAATGTATTCGTATTACAAATCGACAAGCGGGTATTGTGAAGTGGATATACACGATGCTGCTTTCATATTGACTGTGCATAAATAGTGCAACTACACTGTGAATAAATAGTGTCAAGATATTTCGGAGCTCTGGGTAAGTGGATAAAAACAATATTTCATTTACTGACTAACCTCTCACAGCAGGTCACTCTTTGCCTCTTTACTAATTGTTGACTAACAGTATAATTATATGTTGTAGAAGAACACTAATAATATCATTCCTCAACCATTTGTGTTCATTTTTGTGAATTGCCTTCTGCTTCGCGAACACTGGCTATAAACTCTGACAGAAACTTTTGGTTGTTCATCTACTTCTTTTGCACATTTGCAGCTGTAAGGTCTGTGTTCCTTTTTGTGTATTGTCTTCTGCTTCGTGAACACTGGCTCTAAACTGTGGCATAAACTTCTGGTTGTTCATCCACTTCTTACGCACATTTGCAGTTGTACGGTCTGTGTTTATTTTTGTGAATTGTCTTCTGCTTCGCAAACACTGGCTGTAAAACTCTGGCAGAAACTTATGGTTGTTCATCTACTTCTTATGCACATTTGCAGTTGTACGGTCTATGTTAATTTTTGTGAATTGTTTTCTGCCTCGCGAACACTGGCTGTAAACTCTGGCAGAAACTTCTGGTTGTTGATCTACTTCTTATGCACATTTTCAGCTGTTACAACAATACCCTCTCAGAATCAAAGAGTTTGCACTAATACGAATCTTTTTTAACTTTTGCTGGAATAACTTTCAGTTTATGTCTATGCGTTATTGATGTTTATGTTTATGTTGATTGTAGCAAAAGCATTTTGTTTGTCTGTAATAGCCTTTATTGTTATAATTTAATAGCAAACCTATTTACCTTAAAAATGACATATAGTTCTATAAAATATGTCGCACAATAATGAAACTGTAGTTTAATTTGTATATACATCTCCTCGATAAAAACTGTGGACGCAGAGGGACTCCATTCTCACACAAGAAGGGGAATCACCGTTGACCTGTTTGGCCTATAAATATAGAAGGCCGTGGGTTCTTGCAACATTCTGAATGCCTTGACGTCTTTCTGTGAGGTGGTATCTGTCCTGAATTTCATGAAAACAGTGTAAAACCGATGTGTGCTTTATTCTTTGTTTGTATTCCCAGTTTTCTGCAAGATGTCTATTAGGATGGTTACAATTCATTCTAGCGCATCTTTCATAAATTTCTAAAGTGACCCGAGGGGTCCCACATGTGTGTCTGGATTTCACATGCAGCAGTTGGAGTAGACCGCATAGCTCCGCAGAGGGCATCATTTTGTACACTGCCAAGAGTCTCTAGGTTAGTTTAGGAGCAGGTTGTGAGCAGTGAGTTGTTGTACTCTATCACAGAGCGAACATATCCAAGATATAAGCCCCACAGCTTTTCCTTGTCTGATCCTTATGATGTACCTGCAAGTCTCTTTAAAAACTGTAACCGCCCCAATGCCTTATTCCCTACATTTTCAATATGGTTCTTGAGGCTGAGCTGCCGGTCCAAGGTATGTAGGGTGCTCTTCTTTCATCACTTGGTGTTTGAATAACCTTAGGTTAATATTCTTCCTTGCTACTTGGTGGCTTTTGGTAAATATTGTTGCGCAGGTCTTTGTAAGGTAAACATTAAGTTTGCATCTTTGCCAGTACTCATGCAGCCTTCTAAGGTCTCCATTTAGTCGTTGAGCTCCACTTTCCAAATTTTCATAACTCTGCCATATTGCTAGGTCATCAGCGTACATGGTCTTTTCGGCCTTGATTTGTTCTGGCAAATCATTGATAAAGATTAGAAACAGTGTACTGCTCAAGTATGAGCTGATATGTAAATATGTTAGTCGTTCCCATGTGGGATACAATATTTTGTTATTTGAATCCCCACCCTGGCTTTTGCCGGAGGCCCTGAATATAGCTAGGCCATAAATATGGCTTACTGCTGAAAGGGGTTTCTGGGACCTATCCACGGGTAATCATTCGCATTGTTGCACTTTGTGTCACCGGGTCTCTATCGCTTGTGGTATGTCCTGGTAAAGTACAAAAAGAGAGAAGAGAGAGTGCATTATACAGTAGAACATCGCTTAACGAGCACCTCTCATAACGAGTAATTCGCATAACGAGCAAAACAAATTGTAAAAGAATGACTTGCTTAACGAGTGGCGAGAAGAGGGGAAGTTCCGGATTTTGCGCATGATACATCAGTATTTAGCACTCGTTCCAGTAGCATTGTCGATTGTGATCACACATTTTCTCAAACTTGTGTTATATTGTGATATATGTACTTGAATCATCAAGGCCTACAAGATTACCTCCCTGATGAATTTAAGTTAACCAAGATCCAGTTTCTGCCTCCCAACACCACTCCGTTACTCCAGCCAATGGACCAGCAAGTTATTTATAACTTTAAGAAGCTCTACAATAAAGCACTCTTCGAGCATTGTTTTCATGTAACTGAAGAGACCAACCTCAGTCTCATAGAGTTTTGGAAAAAATCACTTCCACATCGTTGCCGGCCTCAAGATGAACGACAAGGCGGGGGAAGGGGTTACGAAGAGAACTCTTTCTTCTTGGGGGAAGCTTTGGCCGGAGAGTGTTGTCGATTTGTAACATTTAGGCGTTCGAGACAGTACCTGTGGAACCTGTAGTCAACGGCATTGTGTCTTTGGCCACTATCATGGGATTGTAAGTGGATAACAGTGATATCGAAGAGCTTGTGGAAGAGCACAGCCAAGAGCTGACTATCGAAGAGCTTATGGAGTTGCATTGTGTTTCACAGCAAGACGTTTTGGAGGAAAGTTTGTCAGAGGAGGAGGAGAAGGTAACAGAAAAGCAACAATCTTCTGGCGAAATAAGAAAAATGCTCAAAGCATGAGAAACTGATGCTTCTCACATTGAGAAGCATCACCCCAATAAGGAAGTGGCTATGCGCGCTGCAAATTTAATGATAATGCTGTGTCGCATTTTCGCCAGATTTTAAAGCGTCGACAAAAGCAAATGTCTCTGGACATGTTTCTAATTTAAAAAAAAAATTAGCTATGTATCATAATTATTTCAACTTTGTTTTTCTGCAAATCGAATTCGCATTCTACGTGTGTTCGTTCCGCGTTTGAAGAAAAGATGAAGATGATTCACTCTCCTTAAATATGTATATAATTTTCTTTGAATAAATGTTATAGTATAACTTATACATTGCATTTTGTGAGTATTTTTTCCGACATGGAACGCATTATCGTATTTCACATTAATTTATATAAGAAAAAGTGATTCGCATAACGAGTGTTTCGCTTAACGGGTATGATTCTGGACCGAATAATCCTCGTTAAGCGAGGTTCCACTGTATATATTTTATTCGTTATCTGAATCTCGAACCTGGCTTTTGCCGCGGGCACTGAATATAGCCGGGCCGTACATATGTGATGAAGCAAAATCTATAGGAGCAGCATTGTAACAATTATGTGGACGTTTTACGTTAGAATTCGTCATCTCTACTGACACGCTGTCAGCGTCTGTGGCTTAGGCGTTGCAAAAGCGCTTCGTTATGCCGGGGTACCGGGTTTGATTCCAGCTGCTTGCTTTGATTTCGGCAATGGTACTGAGAGATGACCGTTCAGCGCAATGGCAAACAACTAAAAGTAAAATTTGCCTAGAAAAACCACAACAGCCAAAACATTGCTGGGTTTGGTTATGCAACGTCCTGTAAAGGTTACGCAACTAACTTTAAACTGAAATGTTACGTTTGAAAAACTCTCAGAAAAAAAGCAACAAAAGCATCAGTAGAAGAGAAGATGCAAGAAGGAGGAAGCGATTTGGATTAGAGGAGGTACAAGCTCAGTCAAGGCTTTGCGAGTCCGACTCGTAATCCAACGTACCGCGATCGAAACCCACTGCGGGCTGTGTGGATTTTTATCGTGGTGTGGGACGTCGCAGGTCGACCCAGCCTCAAATGGGTACCAGGATGGCTGTCCTAGAGAAGTAAAGACGGCCGGCGTAATGCTGACCACATTACCCACCGAGTGCCGATCGGTCTGTAAAAACATGGGTGCTCTTCCCATATGCCCGATGCGCCGAAAGGCATGAAAAGGGAGCTTTACTTTACTTTACTTACAAGCTCAGTCTAAAAACTTTCCTTTTTTGACAGAGAGTCATTGAGGTCAATGTCAAGAGTATGTGAACAAAAAACTGACGTCATCTGTTGTAAAATTTAACAATTCCTTTTACTTATCCTGTTACAACTTATCTCAAATATTAACTAATCTGAATAAAATGGTACCTGCTTATTCAATATTATAACTGCCCATAGGCTATTCTGAAGCAATACCGATATAACTGTGTTTATTTTTTGTGAAATTTCAAAGAAGACAATTTCCAAACAAAACATAGGTAAATTGTAGGTAGCTTTACATACAATTCATTAGGCCGCATACTTTCCCCAGGGGGCTGCGGGGTCTCGAGGCAGGGTGTCCGCCTTGAGTGCTGGAGGTTTCAGGTTCAATCCCCGGTAAGAGCTGGGATTTTTTTTCACGTGGACTTAGACTTCTAGTAATTCCCCCCCCCCCCCCTCTTGGTCTGTTGATAGTGAGATCGGACGCCCGTGTGCATTGTTGCGCATGTAAAAAAAATCCCTTGGCAGTTGGAAATCGAAAAGAATAGCCTAACGCGCTGTCCGGGTAAAATTTTGAGTTAAAAATCTACCCAAAGTATTTCAGGATCCTTGCCTGTGCTACAGAGCCTGTGCACTGTGCTCAGCTTCTTTGAACTCAGACTTGAGTTAGAAAAAGAACGGAGCACTTATGGGTTACTACCCGTGTGCCATGATGTTAGTCATTCAAACTTCAAACTATTTGCCTAGAACTTGCTAAACTCACACCATTTTGGCATGTGCAGTGTAATTTTGACGGAATTCGGCTGTAAAATTTCCCTACACTTAGATCCGAAAAAACATCTATATTTGCATGTCTTTTTCTCCAAAAAAACCCAAACTGGCTACCCGATAACCCGGAGGATATTATGTCGGTAATCCAGACTGAGTCGGCCCTGTGGCTAAGTCGATGCAAGCGCTTCGTCCTGCCGGGATTCCGTGTTCGATCACAACTGCGGGCCATGAGCCTGGCGTTGGATTCGACAGTGGTATCAAGAAAGCTGACCGTCCAGAGTCAATGGCAAACTTCTTCTTCACTTCCTCTTTTACCGCTGTGGGTGTCGATGGAGATATAAGGTTCTGTCTCTAGCTCTTCTGGCCGCCTCGACCATAGGCACATCGTGCTGTTGTAGAGTTTCTCTGATGTTATCATTCCATATTGTTCTTGGTCTACCTCGTGCTCTACGTCCTTCTCTTTCCATGTATGCTTTGTATGGTATAGTGTAATAGCAAACTACTGGACGTAAATTTGCCTAGAGAAACCATACAACAGCCAGGGGCTGTTCTGGTTGGTTCTGCAACGTCCTGTAAAGGATACACAACTAACCAACCAGCCAATCCAGACTGAACAAGAAAAACACTTCTGCTGTTTGGTTTTTACCCGTGACCTGGTTGTGAGCGATCGTGGTGCTCTTGGCCAGACCAGAGCAGCAGAGCTACACTTTGATCTTAGCCTAAAGGCAGAGAAGCTATATATTTGCATATGTGAAAATGAATTTTTCAATTTAAAAATGTGTTATCTGACATGTATATAATTGACTCTAGGTATGTATGTAGGTAGGTAGGCAGGAAAAGGCAGGCAGGTAGGTATGATGGTAGGTAGGTAGGTAGGTAGGTAGGTAGGTAGGTAGGTAGGTAGGTAGGTAGGTAGTTGTACCCCACCAGGACATCAGATAAATGATAAACACCCGGTGACACCAAGTGCCACCATGCGGATGAGGATCACCCGTGGAGAGGCCTTAGAAACCCCTTTCAGCCGTTAAGGCTATATCTATGGCTAGGCCATATTTATGATCCGGCTATATTTAGGGCCCTGTGCAAAAGCTATGGTGGGTCTTAAAATTAACAAAGAATTGCATCCCACGAGGGGACGACTTATAAGAACATTGATTATAATGGACACTGTATATATATATTTTTTAATGATAATTCAAATCATATGGTCATCATATGTGAAAATTTTCGATTTCTTTCGTTAAAATGGACGTTTTAAAGATTTTTTTCTAACGCCATTTCATCCCTGCTTCCCCGTGTGGGTTCCAGGGCCCTATTATAGGGAAAACGAGAAAGGACCTACTGCCTACCAAAAAGCATGTCGTAAGAGCCGACTAATTGGAAGCTTCTTTCGAAGTCGGAGTCCATCTGCCTGATAGGGAAAGAACCAACAAATGTAAGTCAGATCTGTAAAACGGATGATTTTAGTAGTAGTACAATTGACCCCACTAGGACATCACACAAGCGGTAAACAACCGATGACACAAAGTGCCACGATGTGGATGAGGATCACCAGTGGAGAGGTCCCAGAAATCGCGTTCAGCCATTAGACCATATTTATGGCCGGGCTATATTGCGGCCCCTGGCAGGAGCCAGAGTAGCGCTTCAAATAACGAAACATTTCATCTCACAAGGGGATGACTGGTATAAATAACAATTACAGCTAGTTGATCAAGCAACACTAAGGATCTGGAACAGGACTGCAGTCCAAAAGTGGATGAACAACCACAACTTTCCGCCAGCTGGTGAACACAAAAAACAAGCAGAAGAAGAATCCCTGCTAAGTCTCCTTGCTTAACTTGAGTGGAACTTGGGGGTAGGTCGGCATGCCTGCAGCTACAACAGTATCTTCAGCTTTGTAAGAAGGGAAGAGGCCTGTCTGTCTGGTCCTTTGATTCGTTCCCATTGAGAAGCCGTTCCAGTGATTGCCCGCTACAGAGATTACATCCCTTGGCTGGAAGTAAATTGGCAGAGAAACATTAAATAAAATATTATGAATACTGGCTCAGTCTGGGTTAAGGGGACCCATTTTGAGGTTAAACAGAATGGATCTGTTGTCTCCAGTTAACAATCTTGTGTGAAAAACTACTAATTAGAAATGGTTCTTTCGAGACCGGAGTGCATCTGCATGAGAGGCGAGGAACCAACAGTTTGCATGAAAGTACTCAAGAGTTCGAGTTTTGCGTGCATGTCCGTTTTCAAGATCTGATTTATTAGAATACAGACTGCTGGTTTCTCCAATCTGAGGCAGACGTGCTCCCAGTTCGAAGCAGATAGTCTTAATGAGTGGACTTTTATGACATGCTTGTAAGAGGGCAGTGAGTATTTTTTTTTCTCAAAAGAGGACACCGAATATTAGGATATTGACGATAATAATGATGATAATGTTGATACTGATGATGAGGGTGATGACGATGATAATGATAATAATTATCATGTCGATGATGATGACGATGATGATGGCGAAGAAGATGATTATGATGATGAGTACGATGTTAATGATGATGATGACGATGATGATGATAATGACGATGATGATGGTGAAGAAGGTGATTATGATTATGATGATGAGTACGATGCTGATGATGATGATGATGACGATGATAATGATAATGATGTTGATGTTGGTGATGCTTATGATGATGATGTTGATATTGATGATGAGGATGATGACGATGATAATTATCATGTCGATGATGATGACGACGATGACGATGAAGAAGATGTGTGAATACAGACTAATTAGGAATGGTTCTTTTGAGATTGGAGTTCTTCAGCACGATAGGCTAGGAACCAACAGTCTGCATGCAAGTACGCCAGAGTTTGACTTTTGCGCGCATGTCCATTTTCCAGATCTGATTTATTCGAATAAAGACTGCTGGTTTCTCCATTCTCAGGCAGATCTGCTCCCGGTTCGAAGCAGATACACCTAATGAGTCAACTTTTACGACATGCTTGTAAAGAAGCAGTGAGTATATTGTTTTGTTTCTCTTATGATACTGACCATAATGATGATGATGATGATGTTGGTGATGAGGATGATGCTGAAGATAATGATTATGATTATGTGATGAGTACGATGTTAATGATGATGATGACGATGATGATGATGATGATGACGATGATGACGATGATGATGGTGAAGAAGATGATTATGATGATGAGTACGATGTTGATAATGATACTGATGATAATTATAATTACGATGACAATGAAAGCAGTCTCAAGACCAGTGAATTCTGAACTCACCGTCAGCTCGATATGCCCAGTCTTGTTGCTCCGATAAGCTTCTATAGCAGTAAGGACATTTTCATTTGGTCTTTGAAAGAAATACACAGCATCCAGTGAACGAATTTTCCTGGAGGCATCTCCGTGGATGGTCTGCATGAGCTCGTACGCAAGTCGACAAACCTATTCAGAAAATTCATAATCACCTACATAACACAACGTAACCCTTGACCCATGAGGGTCGTGGAGGTGTATTGATGAAAGCACTAGCAAATAAAACCCAGTTTTCCCCGGTCTTCCGCTTGATGAATAAGAGAATGATAACTTAGTCCTGTCCATTTTTTGATGTTTTCATTCCATGTGCTTCTTTGCCCTCCTCTTCTTCGACTATCCCTCAAATTTTCCTTTAAGTACAGTCTTTGCAATCGAATCATGTCTCAGGTGCCAAAACCAAGCTAGCTTGCGACGTTTCACCACTGCCAAGAGCGGCTCCTGATGTCCTGCAAATTTGTATATTTTGTCTTTGACATATTTGCTAGTTTTGTGATCTAAATAACTAATTTGTAAAATCTGTAGCATTTACATTCGAAAGCCTGAATCCTCCTTTCCATTTTCATACTGAGATTCTAACTTTCATATCCGTATAAGAAAATAAACAATACCAGAGATTTGTAAATATTGACCTTGACTGCGATGCTGACATTGCTCTTCCACATCGGGGTTTCTTAGCAAAGGTTAATGGTCGACGTTTGGTGCAGGAGCGACTAGCATATGAAACTGCAACATCCAGCCTAAGAATGGAGGTGAAGTCGGCCACTGCAGCTTTCAACTGGCTTGATAACACGACACACACACGCATCGTGATTATAACTGACTCAGAAAGCATTTTGAGGAATGTAAGGACAGGCATGCCTTGTGCAGAGTGGCATGCTTCAATGCGGAGGACACGGGTGACGAGTTTTGTCTGGATTTTTTCATCGGGTAACGCCGGTATGATGGGAAATGAACAGACGGACAGACTGGCTGGCTCTGCACAACTTGGTGGAATACTGATGTATGATAAGGCAGGCGTGGTTAGTGCCTTGTTGGAGAGGATGTACAGTTTAGAGGAGCAAATGGATCACCACAGAGAGACTGATGCAGCGGGGAGGGACAAGGGGTTCTGGCAGATGCTTGAAGCACAGAGGAAAGGCAAGACGGACGTTTAATAAAAATGCTAATGGCACCATTAGTGTCGAAAGTCTTTATCAGCTGATGAAGATGGGGATTGAGTGCGTGTGGGAATGCCCCGAGTGCTCTGATGTCGGTTCCTGAATCAACTCAACTCAACTCAACATCGTATTCATCTGAGACGTTGCGGCTGTTGCCATATCAGGTCTTGTTTGATTTCTTTAGTACAGCTGTTATCGTTGCATATGTGGGAGCCAAGATATTTAGAGGTTTCAACTTGTTTTAGTTATTTACCTTTTATCTGTGTGTTGGTAGGTACTTGATGATTGTGACTATATAACAGAATCACGTATAGCATGATCAATTTCCACTTTTGGTGTTAACCGTTGTGGGGATAAACAATTTGCGATACATTGCTCGATGTGTGACAATGGCTATTATTTTCAATATTTCAAAAATATTTTATTTGTAATTAAACTTAAACAGTATGTCGGTTTAAACGGATCATTACAGTACAAATGCACTCACTTTCAAAATAGCCTGACGCCTCCGTTGAAACCTCTTTGCGCCCCCTCTAGAGGTGGCATGTGCCCTTAGGTTAGAGACCCCTGATCTCAGGACGCTATAGGCCGTTCGGTGTTTATTGTTCCTTTGAATGTTATTTCATTGCCTATAGGGCATACCCATAAATGATGAGATTGTCTTCTAAGTTTATTACCGTGTTTACACTCAGGTCCGTGCTGCAGATTTTCACAATATGATGCAAGTCTCCGAAATGCCTTCCCTTAAAGTGTATATTGATTTCGCTGCCTATTCCGTCCCCTTACGGTGTGGCCTGATTCGGCTGCTGTCTGTATCATTCCGTGCCAATAGGGATGGTCTTTAACGTCATCGGTCCATGTTTTGCTAGCCGACCTCTTGTTTTCATATCATATCTTTTTTTTTATGTTTAGCGTCTTTCTTGGTAGAGAAAAGGACCCTTTTCCAACTCCTCGGGCATATTGGGGATATAGGGCTAGGCTTACACTTTTAGACCCAATGGCATTCGTTGTGTGATGTTATGAGCTTCGAATCTTTATCAAGGCTCTTAGTTGCGTTAGAGTATCAAACGTGTACAGGAAAAATTTTGGGAATTGCTAGAGCCGACCTCTAGGCTACAGATATCTGCCGTATCTACCTGTCTTTGTGATTGGCCTTCTCTCGCTAGTTTCTGACTCCAAGTGTCTGCTTGTATGTTATCTCTCTTTCGTCTTATTGGTCTTTCTTGTAGCCTACTTCCACCCTTGTGTGTACGGTGGGGTGTGGTGTGCTGTGGTGTGTGTGGTGTAGTGTGGTGTGGTGTTGTGTGGTGAGGAGGTGGTGGTGGTGGTGGTGTGTGTGTGGGTGTGTGTGTGTTAAAAATATATGGTCTTATTCCAAAACAATTTCGTCAGCACTGGTCCTGAGTCCTATGGTGGGTGCTTTGCTGGGAAAAAATTTAGCGTTCAACCAGAATCCTCGAAGAGGGAGCTTTAGATTATAATTGTGGCTAGATTATGTGTGCCATATAAAATTACTTAGCATTGCACGCCCTGAACAGACATTTAAAGTACACCTGTAGTGTTGCTGTAATCATAGGAGACATACATAAATACTGTCCCCATCGGCGACGAAGCCGTCTACTGGCGAGCAGTGAGCGTCCCGGTCGACGATTGAATGCTATGATGTCAATGTTTAACTCCTGGCTTAAGAAAATAGATTGGAACTCACATTGGAAGAGAAGGTACAGACTAAGTAATCACAACGTGCCAGGTGATACACATCCGTGATGATTCCGTGCAGGGATTCCTTGGAGTTTCTGCTTGCCATTGTCGCTGTCCGTGTACCATTAAAGTCGTTGATAAACTTGTAGTTTGGGTATCTGCAAGAATTATAAACGAGGGGCATTTGAAATGAGTGAGATTCCTACACCCCCTTGAGTGTATGACCAGACTCCTTCACCCCCTTGAGTGTATGACAAGACTCCTACACACCCTTGAGTGTATGACAAAACTCCTACACACCCTTGAGTGTATGACAAGACTCCTACACACCCTTGAGTGTATGACAAGACTCCTACACACCCTTGAGTGTATGACAAGACTCCTACACACCCTTGAGTGTATGACAAGACTCCTACACACCCTTGAGTGTATGACAAGACTTACACACCCATGAGTGTATGGCAAGACTCCTACACACCCTTGAGTGTATGACAAGACTCCTACACCCCCTTGAGTGTATGACAAGACTCCTACACACCATTGAGTGTATGACAAGACTCCTACACCCACTTGAGTGTATGACAAGACTCCTACACACCATTGAGTGTATGACAAGACTCCTACACCCACTTGAGTGTATGACACGACTCCTACACACCCTTGAGTGTTGACACGACTCCTACACCCCCTTGAATATATGACACGATCCACCCCCACACCTCCCTCCCCCTTTCCTTTCATGACAGCCCTCGCCTAATTGTATAACAAGACATCCACGCCCCCCCCCCCCCCGCTTTTTTCACACGCACCCACATACATAGGCACACACACATGCACACACGCACACACACGCACATACCACAAAATGTGCTAAAGATGAGAACAATCGATTTCTCAACATGAGAAACAGAAAGTATGGACATTCGTTTAGGCCAGAAAGAGTTATTCATCTATAATTAGATGTGCCTGTTATAACGCGATGTTTAACGGTAGATGCACACACTGCTCAATAAAACAACAAGGTCCTTGTCGTTTCATGTAATAAAAAGTGTTAAATATATATTATATTTATTTGAACTAGAACCAGTAGGTTTCACGGATTATTACAGTGCAAATGGACTCACTTTCACAATTGC
>CAJHNH020002136.1:92500-124040 GCA_905116865.2 Candidula unifasciata
GTGGGCGAGGGGGAAAAGGTGTTGCTTTCAGGGTCACGCATAGTGACTCTTTCTAGCTGTTCAATGAGCTTCATGAACTCTTTTGTAAAACTAATAAAATATTAGCTTCCCCTTCTTCTCTTTCTTCTCCTTCTTGTTAACGTTCACCTTCTGTAATCTCCGGCAGAACGTTATGTTTGTTCGTCCACTTCTGGACTGGCTTATTTGCATGCAGACTGTTGGTTATGTGTACTTCGATTTCAAACGAAAACATACCTACTTTGTCGCCTCTTACGACATGCTTGTTAGGGGCAGTGTGCCTATTTTCCGCTCTACGTCGCCAGTTACGTTCACACATGGACTGTGTGATTACAGTACACTCTAAACTTACCCGACAATTGTATTTGTGAACCCAGCTTTCTTCCCTCTACTGATCACTTCTTCCAACAGGTTTGGCTTCAACCTGAAGATGTACCGAACCAGCTGCCCGATCCACCAAACAGATGGGTTCCCATGGAGGATGGAAAGTTCCTGAGCCAAGTCTGCGGGGACGGCAGGTGGCAAGAACGCAGGGTTTGGGGGAGAATAGTTTTGATCCGATGTTAAATAAATGGTGTTATCACTACTCTTGTAGTCCAGAGTACCTAAAGGTGTAACAAACAAGAATAAACAAGCGTAAAAAAAAAAAAAAAAAAAGACAAGAGTGAAGTAATAACGTTGCAATTTGTGAGTGAGTAAGTAAGTAAGTGAAACTAAGTCGCACCAGGCCCTCACACTGAGTGATTAACGCCGTGTGTCGCAAATGTAATGCCCCATTAATCAGATGGTAATTCCTGAAGGTAAAGTCCTAGAATTGTCGTTCTTCAATAAGGTTTTATTTGGGACCCGACTGTTACTAAGTAATCTGTCCAGCCGGGGTGGAGCCTTAAAATTATAAGGTGCTTTTTTTTTAAATATTATCTTACCCCAAATAGGACAAATCCACAGGTCACGGGTCAGTCTAATATTTCACGGGATGGTAGATAGACTGCATGCAGTCGTGGGACCTAAGCTGCATGCAGTCGTAGAAGCTAGGCTGCACACTCCCGTGGGATGTAGGTGGGTTGGGGGTTAGGGCCAGTTCTAGATGTTTTGGGGGTCGTGAAAAGCACCAGAAAGCCGGGAAACCCTGTCTTACCACCCTCTAAAACGTTGGACTGTCCTGTGACGTCATCTGGGGGTAAGAAATTAATAAAGAACCAATTAAAAATTTTTTTAATGGTCCCATGTAGGGATGGATATATCCCGAACAATGGGCAAGTGTGGATCCGACAAGGAGGGACAGATGAGAGGAAGAGAACAACATGTGTATAATCAGTGTGATACGGAAACAGCATCTACACCTTACGTCATTTGCTGCAGGAGACGGAGCATCTATAGGTATGTCCGGTGTGCTATGATGTTGATTCTTTAATCAGTGGTCAGAAATATCCCGAACAACTGGTTATTTATTGCCCAGTTCTCCACATGTCACGTTGACACTGGTTTGTGTCCCCCCCCCCCCCCCCCCCCCCGTTTTTTTTTTCTTGATAATTTCTGCTATTTTTCATCTGACGTTGGACAAGGCACAACAGAGATCATTCCACTGTACAGATCAAGCATTCAGCGCAGTTTTATTATTATTATTGTTTTAGCTATTGCATATTAATTTAACTGGGGGGAAATTGACATTATTTATAACAGATTATTACAAGTACAAATACTCTTAGTTTCCTAACTGCTTGACGCCCGGTGAAACTTCTCTGCTGCCCCCCCCCCCCCACTCCCGCACCATAGGGCGCAGCACCCCCAGGTTGAAAACCACTTTCATACACCCTACAATCAGCGGTTCCTAATAAAGCCAAAGTTTTTATTAAAATAACTACCAAGAAGACAGCTATAAACCTCTCCAAACTACAGTGAAAAGACATGTAATAAGATATAACAGCCTCTTAAAAACAATACTGCAGGGCTCAGTATAGGGAATGAGGAGAAGAGGCAGACCAAGAAAGACCTGGTTACAGAACCTGACTGTCTGAACAGGCCTCAGGCATGCAGCCATGAAGTCCATCGCAACTGACCGCCGCCAAAGGTGGAGACAGCTGACCAGACAGTCAGCAGAAACTGGTGACCCAACGACACCTAGTGTTACGGGACGATGCTGTTGATGATGATCATGAAGAGCTTATTACTATGTATACATTTTAGAATCGCACCCAACAAAATGGTTGCATTTTTCTTCTTGCAACAGCCAGAAGTTGATAGTATGAGAACGCAAAAAGGAAGGGCAAAGGAGAAGACATTCCAGAAAGAAAGAATCTATAAGGTTGATACTACATTTATCGTTGATATGATACAGCTACCTGCACAAATTCCGGTTTAAAGTTATGGTTGCACGTCCCCTTGTAGACTGTGGTCCTTCTTCAGAACTTGAGTTTTGTGTGCATATCCTTTTTACAAATGGATACATTTGTTTCTTTTCCTTTCAGGCAGATGCACTCTGACTTCAAAAGAAACCCTGAAGTAGTCGTCTTTTACGACCGTCTTGTTGGGAAGGTAATGGGTAATTCTATTTCCCCCCTCCCTCCCTCCCTCCAATAGGACCCAGGAACCTACAGCCAGAGTTTGCATTCTAAAGATGTGGTATTTTATACATGATATCGCTCATCCCGCAGATTTGCTTTGTAAGTCCAAGGGAATTCTTTGACCACTAAATGTAAATAATAGCCTTAGAAAAATGGCTGCATGATACAGCGATACTATGTTGGTGGCCAGATTTCTATGATGACCGCGCTTAAACTCAGAAAAACAAAACTTATAGAAACACATTTTAGTTTTCCAAATCCTATTCTACAATTACATTGTTTAAAATTCAGAAAAACACCACTTATTTAGATAAATTTCAGTTCTTCATATCCTATTCTACAATTACATTGCTTAAAACTCAGAAAAACATAACTTATAGAGATAAATGTCAGTTCTACATATACTATTTTACAATGACCATGCTTAAAACTCAGACAAATGCAACTAATAGGCAATATTTCCAACTTTGAAGTAGTTATTAAACTGAAATGCTATAGTAAGATTCTCAGAATACTAAAGACAAAGAAGAGAGGAAATACAGACATTTCAAAAGATCTGAACATCAAGGAAGATTGGCTAATGAACAGCATCTTGTCTCAGAAGCTGAAATAATTTGGTCACATGAAGCGCCACAGGCAGATTGAAAAAAAAAATAATAATAGTAGCACAATGTGTGGTACCAAAAAAAAGGGGGGGGGGAAGCGGGTGGTGGGTGGTGGGGTCCATGGACCGACCAACACGAAGATGGGCACAGGATATAATTGACTCCTTGAAAAGAAAAGTACACGAGGCGGGAGAGCTGGTGAGAGACTAAGTTACTTTCAGGCAGACCGTGATGACAGCAACGTTCTACAAGGAACCTTCTACATAATGATCTCAGTTATAAACCGGACGGTTTGAAAAGGATATTGTTGTTTCACTTTCTACTATTAAGACTCAGAAAGTCTCAGAATGGGTTCCTACACGCCTGTAAAAGGGGGAGGGGGAGGGTGGCTAAGGAAAAGACCAACTGCATCATAATAAGCATGTCATAAAAAGCAACTAAATATTTCTCTGAGATGCGAAGAACCAATAGTCTGCTTACAAATAAGTGATATCTGTAAAACGGATGTGCACGCAAAACTCAAGTTCTGGAACAAGACTAAAGTCCAGAAGTGGGCGAACAAGAAGAAATTTACAGCCTGTGAAAGCAAAGTAGAAGGAAGAAGAGGAGGAAGAAGAAGAAGAAGAAGAAGAAGAAGAGGAAGAAGAGCACATGTCAGAAAGCAAGAATCTTTAATGTACATCTCACATTAGGCATTGGTGCAATTTCTTGCACAGAACATTCATACCTGGCCATTTTGTAGTAGTGTTAAACTGTGCGGCCAAACACGAACTGCTCATGGGCTCAAACACAGATTCGAAGCTTTCAGAAGCGTACAAAGACGATCCTGACTTCAAGACAAGAGACCTTCCCAGGGCATAGGCTGATATCACGCAGTGTAAACAATGGTGCATTTGGCAGGCGAAGCCACAAGATTTTGTCAAGATGCAGACGAGCTTCTTGGCATTTTTACAGTCAGTTGGGTTCTAAACAGAGAAAGCAACGTGCAGAGTGAGGAAGAACTGGCAAAGAAAAACGTTCCAGCATGCATATATCAGAAACCAAAGGTTACTGTTCAAAGCTTTGTAGAATCCGCAATGTTCTTGTTTTTGTGACATTGTTGTTGTTGTTGTTGTTGTTGTTGTTGTTGTTGTTGTTGTTGTTCTTCTTCTTCTTCTTCTTCTTCTTCTTCTTCTTCTTCTTCTTCTTCTTCTTCTTCTTCTTCTTCTTCTTCTTCTTCTTCTTCTTCTTCTTCTTCTTCTTCGTCTTCTTCTTCTTCTTCGTCTTTTTTTTCTGTGCGCGTCTTGATATTCGATTGGCACCACGTGTTGTCGTATACATCTAGGTAAATTAAGATGAGGACGGAGCATACATAAGAAAGCCCTAAGTGCTGTGATGTCAACTCTGGACTGAACTCAATTCAACTCAACTCAACTCAGCTTAACATGCTTTTAAAGAAGCAGCACGTTTGTTCTCCCCCATCCATTCCCCCGAAACCATTCCGTCGTCCCTCAAATGTGGCTGTGTAACCCGCACTGTGACTACTGTAAAGTATAAACGGCGAGCGGATCAACAGAATTAAATGTAAACTGTCAGTCTGTAGGTCCTTTGTGGGTTCCGGATCTTAAGGAGGGTGGGAGAGGGAAAGAAAGGGGGAAAAGAGCTTCTAAACGCATAGCTAGCATGACGTTTCCTTCAAAGTCGGAGTGCAGCTGCCTGAGAGGCAAGGAACCTATGGCTTTCATACCAATAAGCCGGATCTGTAAAACGGACGTGCATTAGAAACTTACGTTTTTTGGAACAAGACTAAAGTCTAGAAGTGGATGAACAGGCGGAACTTATCCCTCTCTTCCCCCCCCCCTCTTCCCCACCCCCCCCCCTCCCACCCCCGGAGTTTTTCAGCTTGTGATAGCTGGGAATATGGAAAATTTAGTTTCAAGAATTGTAACAATCTGATTATATATCTGTCTTCCCTTTTCCTTGACTGTTGAGCGTCGACCAAATCCTCTGGTAATTCCTCGCAGCGCCATTCTCCTCAGACCATTTTGATCTGTCTGTGCCTCTGCACTGTCCACTCACTCCCAAAAGGACATTCACAACATCCAGCTTGTCATCCATCAATTCACCACCAGTTGGTGCAGGACCGGTCAGTCTGTCTGCCTGTTCGTTTCTCAGCACACCGGCATCAGCTGGACAAAATATCCAAAGGATGCATGAAACAGTTTGTATCGGAGTATTATAGCATAACGCATTTAGCATTATCACTATTATCAAGCGCCGATTGTTCTAGAAAACATATAAGTGTTTAGTACTTTGCCAGCATTGGCAGCAGAGTAGTTTTCAGTCCTCCTACGAGTAAATCCGTCACTGGTCGGTGGTTCAGGAGGAAGCATTGGTTGTATCAACACTACAAGAGTCCTTCTAAGGGGTACTTGAACTGAACTGAACTGAATTTCTACCCCACCAGGACATCACACAAGCGATAAACACCCGATGACACAAGTGCCACCATGTGGAAGGACGTGGAGAGGTCCCAGAAACAGACATTTGGCCATATTATGGCCTGCGCAGCCCCTGGCAAAACCAGGGCTTCAAAATGACAAAAAAATTTGTCCTACGAAACTGATATATAAACAAAAGGGGTACTTGACAGGCAGCATCTTATATGCTACATGGTGCGAAAACTAGCAATGGAATAAATCAAAACCCAGACATTACCCCACTGCGCAAAAGGGCTACAGTTGTACCAAGTCGACTTTTCTTCTAAAAATATACCAAGGCTTCCGAATTAGTAGAGAAAAAAAAAGGTTGTGGAAAAGGGGGAAAAGGGGGGGGGGTGGGAAAAATACAGGGGAGACAATCAAATGTACCTGAAGATACTCTAACCTCCTCTGAATTAAGTCCCCTAGTTCTTGAAGTCGTTGCTTTCTGTAAACGTCTGCTGTGTTGGCCGTCCGGAGTTTTTCAAAGTCACCAAACAGGGTTCTGGTTCAAATAAAATGCAAACATTTATAAATGATAAAGGCAATATCCAAATGATATGTAAATAACCAGCGTCTGTTCTTCTTTATTTAGTCCTTTGAGAGTTAAAGAGAGAATAGATTTAACTGTAATAAACCCATCGAAGTGCTATCTACAGAGGCAAAGAAATATGCGCTGGCTGGAACCCGTCTCCCGCATGGAGGATGGCCGTATTCCAAAGAACATGCAGGTTAAACTGAAAGCGGGGACAAAGCTACTATATAAGGACACATGCAAACGTGACCTGATAGATACTAACATAGGCACAAAGACTTCAGAAGAACCAGCTGCAGATCGACTATGGCGACAGAAAGTGAAAGACAGATTGTCGCAATCTGAAGGAAACCAAACGAAGCGAGCTGTAGAGAGGAGATGTCAGAGAGACAATCGGCCTCACGTATCCTGTGTGACAAAGACCGCCACTCCCACATCGGACTTTACGTTCACAGCAGATGTTGTTTCCAAAGCCAGAGGCACATCTCAATTGAGACTGATGGAAGCAACTTCACTGATTTCACTGTTTAAAAAGAAAACTTTTTTTTTTCTCGACTGAAGGGCTAGCCGCCTGCCGAATCTGTCACGCAAAGAAGGAACTCTGAAGCTCCACCTACGTTTCCCAATGATGACTGTAAAAAAAAAAAAAAAAGAAAGCCAACTGCTGCGATGATCCCCTGAAACAGACCCATGACATTTAGAGTCCAGGACAAACGGTGTGATATCCTCACTTCGGACACCCCGAATGAAGTATTTTATAGTGATTCTTCTCTTCTTCTTCTGCTCACAGTGCCTGACGTGTGGCGTTGGTGGTCATGTCTATCCATAACCACCTTCTGTCTCATGTACTTTCGATCAGTTCTAACGCAGGGGATCATCCAAAGCATGATGTCAGACGGTTAGTAACAAAATTTTCTTCCGTCCTTTTTATGATGACATTTTTCCTTTTTTGAAGCCCTACTCTGGCTTTTGCCAGGGGCCGCAATATAGCCTGGCCATAAATATGGCCTAAAGGCTTAGCGAGATTTCTGGGACCTCTCCACGGAGATCCTCATCCACATGGTGGCACATTGTGTCATCGGGTGTTTATCGCTTGTGTGATGTCCTGATGGGGTAAACAGTCCGTCAGTCAGTCAGTCAGACTGTCCAACATGTTCTTTCTTGGTCTCCCTCTACCTCTCTTCGCCTCCAGCTTTCCCACCATCACATGTATTTCAGTTTCTTCATGCTCGCGATATTACCGAATGGAACATAGAATAACGAAGCAAAAAAGGAAGGAATTTAAATACGTCTGCTTTCTTTCCAATCTGACGTTCTCCATGTTGGTTCCGGGGCCCTCATATGTGGAATACAAGAATAGACCCACTGCCTTCCAACTAGCATATCTTTAAAGTCGCCTAATGGGGGTTTTCAAAGTCGAACTGCATCTGCCTGAGAGCTAAGGAACCAACATACAAATAAGTCACATCTGTGAAACAGATGCGCACGCAAAACTCAGGTTCAGAAACAAGTCTACAGTCCAGAGGGCAAAGAACAACCAAAACTTTCCGTCGGAGTTTCTAGCCGAGAAACAGGAAAAAGAAGACGAAGCAGAAGAAGAAGAAGAAGAAGAAGAAGAAGAAGAAGAAGAAGAAGAAGAAGAAGAAGAAGAAGAAGAAGAAGAAGAAGAAGAAGAAGAAGAAGAAGAAGAAGAAGAAGAAGAAGAAGAAGAAGAAGAAGAAGAAGAAGAAGAAGAACAAGAAGAACAAGAAGAAGAAGAAGAGAAGAAGAAGAAGAAGAAGAAGAAGAAGAAGAAGAAGAAGAAGAAGAAGAAGAAGAAGAAGAAGAAGAAGAAGAAGAAAAAGAAAGAATAAGAAGAAGAAGAAGAAGAAGAAGAAGAAGAAGAAGAAGAAGAAGAAGAAGAAGAAGAAGAAGAAGAAGAAGAAGAAGAAGAAGAAGAAGAAGAAGAAGAAGAAGAAGAAGAAGAAGAAGAAGAAGAAGAAGAAGAAGAAGAAGAAGAAGAAGAAGAAGAAGAAGAAATTCCATTCTGATAACATACAGTAATACCCACCTTTTGTATCCTTGCAGGCCTTCTCTCAGTTCCGGTATCTTGAGTGGCATCTGACCTTTTTCTGTGTCTGATTTACCCAAAATGGAGTCGAGAAAATACCAGAGGTCTGTCATTGTATTTTCTGCTTTTCGTCTTGCGTGCTCCATTTCATACGTCAACGAATTTGACGACGACTCTGTTTTAGAGCACCATGAGTAATTAATAAATGTTGCAATAATAAATGTAGATTTCCAAATTAGCATTTTATACAACTTAAGGCGGAAAATAGAAACATTGTTAAACAAAAACTGTCAGTGTTAGGAATAAATTGAGTACCTATTTCAGTCTTAACAGCTGTTGGAAAGGGTTTCGTGTGTATTCCATAATTCTTTTAGATTGTTCTGATTTCACAGGGCAGTTTTAGGTTTTGTAGTTTGCCATTGCTAAAAGAAGTGTCGGCTCTTGAAACCACTATCGAGAACAACGGAAAGCGGTCTTTTGGAAAATCGCCTGCAGCTGGGATAGAATACAGTACCTTGCAAATTTACGTCCAGTAGTTTGCCATTGCCTTGGACGGTCGGCTCCCTGATACCACTGTCGAAACCAATGCAGGGCGTATGACCCGCAGCTGGGATCGAACCCGGTACTCCTGCATTACGAAGCGTACGCATCGACTTAGTCACAGAGCCAACATAATTAGGATAGTGGTTAGCAATATTTTAGCCACAGATGAAGACGTTGGAAAAGGTAATCAGTTGAAATGTGTCTGTCTGGTTTAATTTCAAATCTATAAAATGTAAACAATTAGGCAAGATTGTTCGGCCATTTTTAACTGTTCTATCCCTTTGATCCAACAAAAGTAAACCAAACGTTAAGGTCCCTTTACAAGTCAGTGGTGCATCAGCCTTCGTTGGCTTAGTGCACTTGTATCCATGGTGAGGCACACACGCCTGTCTCTGGAGGTGACAGGTTCAATTCCCATCACGGCAACTACAGCTTTCAAATTTTTATGTTGTCTAGTGTGTTCTTCTATCTTTCTACTTCTTTCTATAAAAGTACCGATCAATACATTGTCTGTTACTTGATTAATATATTTCTTGGATTATGCAGTGAACACCACGCCTGTCGCCTCTACTTCCCAAAACTGTACCTGGTACCGATTTAAGATTTGGTCGACCAGGGAGCCAAGGTGAAATTTGAAAAACAAACAGTTCGGCTCCGTCAAGACCTGAACCAGGTCTTAATTACTGTATGTTCTTTGTTGTTTCCTCTCTTAAAGGCCTTGTTGTGTGGGGTTGGTTGTCATGTCTATCTACAACATTCTGTCTCGTGTACTTTCGGTCAACTCTGACACAGACGCTCTTTCATAACACGATGTCAGACCGTGCAGCGTCTTCTCTCTCCGTTTCCCTCGGCCTCAGATTTGTCTACTGTCATGATGTACTCTAGTTGACCCCTTGTCATCACATGACCAAAAAATGTAGATTGTCTCATTCTGCTGTAAATAATTAGTTCTCTTCGTGGGTTAGTTTCTTTCAATACATCATTAATTACTCGTTTTATCTGTCGAAGGTGTTAACATCATTTCTATATAAAACCATATTTCTGCAGCTTCCAAATATTTTTTCACTAATCTACCAACTTTCCACGATTGACTTTCGTATACCAGGATAGGATTTAAATAGCGTTTAAAAAATCTCTTTCTCGTCACATTTGACACAGAGAGATTGCACAGAATAGTTTTCATTTGGTAAAATTCTACCTTTGCTTGAGCTATTCTACATATAACTTCTTTAATACATGTTCGATCTGATGTTTTCATGTGTGCATTTTGAGGTTGATCCCATTTACTTTGACGTTGCATTTTGGAGGTTCCATTTTCTTTGCAATTACCATTAATTCTGTTTTTCTGTTGTTCAAACTAAGACTCTTGTGTTGACTTTCTTTTACAATTATGTCCATCATTTGTTGCAGTAGTTTCGTTTTTAGCAATCTAAACTATATTTTTCGCATATCGCAGGTTGATAAAAAAAGCCCACCAACCAAATATTTCTGGCATACCATGTATAGATCTAATTATTATTCCACTATACAATTTAAATAAATCAGGTGATAGTATACATTCTTGTCTAACGCCTTGTTTAATGTTTTGAAAAGTTCCAACTTTGTTGTTAATTCTTACGGCTGCTTTTTCTCATTAGTATATGTTTTTGAGTATTCTCAGATCTATACCGTCAAAGTTTAAGGCTTCAAAAATTATAATATTTTCTTCACGTTGCACTTCATTAAATGCTTTAGTGTAATCAATATAGCACAAATACATATCTATGTTCATTTCAATCATTCTTTCTGAACGTATTCTCAAGATAAATTGACGTTGCTTGTGATTTAACCTCCAAAAAATTCATACTGCTCTTTTCCAGTTTTTACTTTTTAGGGGTACACAAATTATCAGTGCGAAGAAGATCAAAAAAATTCGCCCGATTTTATACAAACAGCAGCACCTGTGCAATTGTAAATTGAATACAAAATCATAAGGACAAATGAAATCACAGACAACTAGGCAAAAATTATCGTTGATCCGTTCAGAAGTTTTCAAGATATTTGTTGAAGTTTGAGGGTACGACTTTTGAAACTGACTATAGCTACTGGAAGACAACAGATAACCAAAAGAAGACTACTCACCTTGTTTTTGTGCAAGTTGATTCTTCAGGTCAAGAACGTTGCTTGAAGTGGCAGAACTTAAAGTAAATAAGACACAGTGGATAAGAAATGAATCATTTTCCAAACATTAAAAGGACAGTAACGTCCCTTGTTTCTGAGAGAGGAACAAGCAGGTTGTCGACCTACAAGAAGCTGCATAGGTCAAATATTCACTCTGAGACTTTGTTTTGTTTGTTTGTGGAATTTGTTGAAAAGCAGCTGCACCTTATTTTCAATCTGAGTAACTTTAAGAAGATTTTGATAGTTTACACAGAACATCTCTATGCGAAATTTCGGAGTTCTATTGTATACTAATGAAAATAATAAATATTATAGAGGCAGTGTATGAAGGTTCAGAGTGTGCAATGTACACAGTCAATGTTTTAAGTGATTGGTTTGAAGATGGAACTGGAGTAAAACAGGGATGCATTTGATCTCCTCTGTTATTTGGCATACCCATTGATTGGGTGATGAGAAAATCACGTCTCGTTATGCCAAGTAGAACACGTGGCTTCAGAGGGGACTTTTCATTCTTTCCTGTCTTGTGCAATCTTCAGTGCAGTTTTCCATGTCAAAGATGCCGCACTCAGGTCACTTTCCATCGTTCGTCTCCATGTTGTTTTTGGGCGCCCCTGTTTTCCCTTTCCCTCTGGTGTCCATGTGAGAGCTGTTTTGGCAGGTATATCAGGATTTATTCTCATAATGTGGCCAAGCCATTTGCATCTTCTCTTGGTTATCATACTGTCTAAAGCTTCTTGGTTTGTGACTTGAAGTAGTTTAGTGTTTGAGATTGTATCTGGCCAGAAAATCTTGATAATTCTACGTAGACATGTGTGGTGGAATGTGGGTAGCTTGTGTGCATCCTTTTTGGTCATTCTCTAGCATTCCGCTCCTTAACGAAGACCTGGCAAAATGATGCTCTTGTAGAGTCGGAGTTTTGTTCCTCTGCAGTAACTGTTGGATTTCCCTCATCCTTCCAAAAGCAGCTCTAGCTTTGTTCAAACGTGACTGTATGTCCTCTTCGGTCCCTCCCGGTAGGGACACCACACTGCCAAGATATGGGAAATGTTCTACATTTTCAAGAATTTGATTACTTATGGTCACTGGTTGTTGGTTTGGACTGCTTGTCATGATCTTTGTTTTCTTTGTATTTATTCTCAGTCCCACAATTTCTGCTTTGCTGTGTAGTCTGTTACTTTTTTCTTGTATATGTTCATGTTCATATGATAGGAGTGCTATATCATCTGCAAAATCAAGGTTCTCAAGCATGGTAAATGGAATCCATCGTATGCCTCTCAGTGTCCTGTCTACTGTGTTCTTTAGTATCCAATCAATCACAAGGTTGAAGAGGAGAGATGACATAACACATCCCTGTCTTACACCTGTCTTTACTGGGAAAGATGTATTGCAATTTTTTTATACTGCAGGAAAAGTCTTTATAGAAGAAAGCAATTATGTTGCCTATTTTTTTTCTGGAATTCCATAATATCGTAATATTTTCCATAGACCGTCTCTATGGACGCTGTCAAAAGCTTTCTCAAAGTCCAGAAAATTAATATATGTATATACTTCTCTGTCATCCATTGCATTGTTCTAAAATGTGGCGAAGATGTGCTCAGTTGTTCCTCTGCCCTTTCTAAATCCTGCGTGTTCCACTCGTAATCATATATCTACTCCTTTTCAAGCCGCATTATGATGATTTTACCAAACATTTTTGCTAGGTACTGAGAGTAGAGTAATTCCCCTCCAATTATTGCAGTCTGTTAAGTCTTCTTTTTGGGGGGATTTGGACTATTGTTCCTTTAGTCCAGTCATCAGGCAACACTTTTTTTTTTTTCAATATATCCTTGAACAATGGTTCTAGAATTCTAGCAGTTGTGTTGGGATCTACTTTGAGAAGTTTTGCTGGCAGTTCGTCTTTGCCTGTTGCTTTGTTGTTCTTTAAAGTATGGATAGCTTTAAGGATTTCTTGTTTGCTTGGTGGCTCGGTAATAATTTCAAGGTCCTGAGAGACTGGTTGAATATCTGGGGGATTTTCAGGATCAAGTCTGTTCAAGAGGTCGGAGAAGTGTTTAGTCCACTGCATGTCTTGTTTTTGTTCTGTGGTGAACAGTCTGCCTTGGTTATCTCTGATGGGTATGCTGTGATAATTGTTTCTGCTTCCGCAAATTAGCTGGGTAATTTTGTGTAGGGTTTGTTGATCATGTGCTTTAGCAGCATTTTCTGCTGTTTCTGCTAGATTTTCCATAACTCTTCTCTTGTCAGCTCTGGAACTTTTGTTTGTCATTTTATTTAGTTCGCTATATTCTAACATTAGTTTGTCTTTCTGACGTTCTGGTTTAGTGTGATTTACGAGGCTCTTTATTCTTTTTCGCTTGGCAATATAGTCCATGGTTTTACTGCTTATCCATTCTTTGTGGTGTTGTTTCCTGGTTCCTAATATGTTATTGCTAGTTGATTTGTATGTTTCTGTGATGTGGTTCCATCTTTCTTGAATGCTGATTGTAGTTTGAGTGCCTGGGTCACTTGATAGGGTTTGAAATCTATTCTTGAGTTCTACTATAAATTTAGTGGCAATGTCTTTTCTTTTAAAAGGTTAACATTGTAGGGTGCTGTCTGCGTCTTAACTTGCGTGTGAACATTTTAGAGTTTGAGTCGTAGTAGAGCAACTACAAGGTGATGATTGCTTCCTACGTCTGCTCTCCTTTTGACATGTACATCAAGTAGGGACCCACGCCATTTACTGTTTACCATGAAAAGGTCGATCTGGTTTACATCTCTTCCATTTGGGGATATCAATGTAAAGTTTGTGTATTTTCTTGTGAGGAAATAGTGTTCCTCCCAAAGCAAGTCTATTCGCCTAGCAGAAGTCGTTCAGATAAGAAAATGTTGTGTTGGAAACACCGGCATTGACTGGGTTGAGAACACACAGTTGGGAGATCTCAATTTTAGTGGTGATATTGTTCAATAAAGTGAAAACAGCAATGTCATGCAAAAGAAAACATGCGATTTAAAAATAAAGGATCAAAGGTTGGACGAATAAAAAAAAAAAAATTAAAAAAAAAAAAAAAAAAACATATACGAAGACACTAAAGTGTGACACTAAAGACTAAAGTAATTAAAGTTACAAATCAATTTAAGTCAAAGATCAATTTAGTTTTTTAGGTGGTAGTTTGTATAGTGGAGAAATAAAAAAAAATTAAGACATGCATAGGCAAGGCGTCAGCAGCTTTTAATAGCTTGTACAAAATATAGAACTCTAAATTGTATAGTTTTAAAACCAAGTTATGTATTTTCAATTCTTTTGTTATTTCATTTTTAACATATGCCAGTGAAAGTTGAAGAGCCTCTTAAGACATGGAACGAAAGTTAAATAAAGTAAAGATCCCTTTTCACGCCTTTAGGCGCATCGGGTATATGGGAAAAGCGTCCATATTTTTACAGACCGCAGCACTAGGTGGGTAATGTGGTCAGTATTACGCCGGTCGTCCTAACTTCCCCAGGACAGCCATCCTCGTACCTATTTTAGGCTGAGTCGACCAGCGACGCCCATACCATGATAACAATCCACGCAGCCAGCAGTGGGTTTCGATCGCGGTACGTTGGAATTACGAGTAGGACTCTCAATGCCTAAGCCATGGACACCAATACGAAAGTTAAATGCATTCGAAACACAAAATCTATGTGGGACATAATGACAGTTATGTGGGATAAATTCAAAAGGAGTGAAGAAATAGGAAAAAGGTATTGGAAACAACTAAAAGGTTAGTTGTGTATCCTTTACATGACTTTGCAGAACCAACCCCAACAGCCAACTGAACGGTCGGCTTTCTTGATACCACTGTCGAAACCAACGCAAGGTGAATGGCCCGCAGCTGGGATCGAACCCGGCATGGCGAAGCGTTCGCATGGACTTAGCACAGAGCCAACGGGAAACAACTAGTATCAACAAAAATAAGACAGCAGAGATGGCGCTACATTGGAAAAACCCTGACAAGAAACCAGTAGAGATAGCGCTACATTGGAAACATCCTGACAAGAAACCAGCAGAGATAGCGCTACATTGGAGACACCCTGACAAGAAACCAGCAGAGATAGCGCTACATTGGAAACACCCTGACAAGAAACCAACAGAAAGTCACCAAACAGGCATTAAAATAAGATATAAAGGGATTAGGCCTAAAGGAAACCCTAAGACGAACGAGGATAAGAGAGACCAGAGCTGCTGAACTGGATTCCTTCCATTTTATTGAACTGGTTGCACAGAATAGAGCAGAATAGAGGAATAGACTGCGAGCCCTATGTGACATATAGTGGCACAATAGCCTAATGAATGAATGAATGTTCTTTGTATGCAAAAATCTACAGTATTCTCTCTCTCTCTCTATATATATATATATATATATATATATATATATATATATATATATATATATATATATATATATATATATATATATATATATATATATATATATATATATATATATATCTTTCTGGGTATTATATTTAAATTTTCTGTCCGTCTTACTACCTGCATACCTACCTGAAATTTGTATGCATGTATGAATGTATGTGTGTATGTATGTTTGTGTACGTATGTATGTACGTACCTACGTGCGAATGTAAATACATATGTATGCAAGCATGTGTGTATAAATGTATGTTTTATTCAGAGCTACAATGGATGGTCGCTGGTGCTACTGCGTTCGTACTTTGTGCTACGCATTTAGCTATCAAAAAGCCAGAAGAGACCAAGCCAGATAAGATTTCACCTAGTGCAATCGCCTATATTCTCGTATTTTCCTTAGGGATTCACAGTTGCACAGCTATCACTTGGGCCGGACGTTTTTTCATTCAAAAATAACCTTGGCTGCCACGTCGACATAGCCTTGAGTGGGTACGAGGCACTGTCCTGGAAAGTAAAAGCATTCGGCGTGATGCCGACCACATCACCCACCAAGTGACGTTTGGTCTATAAAATATAGGTCAATTCCTATAAACCCAATACGCCTCAAGGCGATGAAAAGGGTACTTTTACAACAACCACTTACCTGAATTCGGCAATTACCTTAGAAGTTCATCCTTTTCTCGATGCAGTGTCTGCAGCCTCTCATCGATCTCGAAACTTTCTTTCCAGCGAAAGGTTAGCGGCTCAATGTTTGTATAGATAAGCACAGCTAATATCCCTAGTCCTACAACCAAGCCGATCAGTGTCAGATTTATCATCCTAAAGTTGCAAATATGCTTTGTCTTTTGTCCGAATTTTTGTAACATTGTGTTCCTGTGTGGATTAATATTAGTAGAAACGTCCACTCGCGAAGCTCTACCGTCTGTGAAAGTAGAACATAGAAAATGATATTTGTAAACGTTGATTCTTAACGTAATTCACGCTTCAAAAATTATCGGAAACTGAAATGTTCGACTACAGAAATAGCAATGACTCTTTTCACTCTGATTCTATGGCTTTGTAATTTGCAAGAAAAGATATAAAACCGAACGAAAAGTATATTAGGAAGCTTCACAACACAAAAAATGCAAACTAAAACGCGAACGTTGCGGCTATGGAGCCTTCATCCGCACATACACAAACAAAACTAGGTACTTGGCAGATTTTTCAAATGTCTGACCGAGGCCGAGCAACGAAGGATGCGACAGTGTTTTTATTCATTCAACCGCGGCTGGCTTGTCGGCCAGTGAACGCAGAGAAAAAACACATCTAGGGTAAAACAGCTCGGTCACTTGACACAGCATCTCACGAACTCATCAAATCAACGTTACCTTTAGTATACAGGAAGTTGCCGTGGCCAAGCGGCTAGACGCTCGTCGCGGATCGGAAGGTGGGTTCGCTCCCTGGCGAAGCCGGACTTTTTTCAACAAATGATCTTGGCTCCCGTGTTGACCCAGCCTTGAGTGGGTACCGGGTGCAGTCCCGGGAAAGTAAAGGCGGCCGGCGTGATGCTGACAACATCACCCATCTTTAGCCGAATTGTCTACCTAAATATAGGTTTAGCCCTATATTCCCCATATGCCTGATGGCGTGGAAAAGGGTCCTTTTCTAGCATACAGTCAGAAGAATCCAGGCTGACACTTTGACATTCATAAACCACATACTGACAGCAGCCGACGACATCCAGGCTTGATAGGGAGTCAGACAGACGAGGTAGCCACAGTTCCAGGGAAACTCACAGTCAAACTTGGGTACAAGCGTTCACTGGCAATTATATTCGTTCGGTATCAACATCGTTCCAGAGTCGACACGGACTTAGACAACACTAAAACCGAGACTGCTCTTTCTAGATCCTTCCCGGCTTAAGTAACTGTCAGAGACCTTCTTTACTGCCCGTGGGGTCAAAGACGCTCGTGGGCAGATCCATGACAGAAAAGGTCAAAATCCTAAACACAACCAACCAACAACGTCCGAGCATGCATATCTGTTTTAATATACTTTGACACAGCATGTATACCCCAGAGGGGATTCCCCAACCCTACCACAAGTGACCGTGAGGGGCTTTACAATCCCCACTCACTCCAAGGTCCTGCTAGTTGTCCCGGGTATTACTTGAGTCGGAACCAAAAGTACTCTGATTCAAGCTCTTTTACGTGACTAGGTAAAATTATACCATAACTGCTGTGCTACTGCTCGGCTATGGCCAATGTGAGCGGACAAACCATGTCACTTCACCAGGGAACCCATTGCGAACTACCGTGCTACCACGTAGCTAAATACAATAAAGAGTGCTAGTATAACTAATTGCAATAACCTACTTCTCACTGACACATATAATACACCAATACGAGAGAGCAAATACGACCACTTGAATAAACAAACACTCACGTCTCAATATAACGTATATACATTACTATATGAATGCAAAATATATTCATGAATACGCTAAGCATTATTATCCCATAATTAATTTTATCAACATTAAAAATGCATAACATAATTAATTATCACATCATGTACATTCAATACACAAAACATCAATCCTGTTCTAATGCACTTTGCGTGCGTGACGAAAAATCGGCCAGGGCATTGTCTCTCCATGGGCGATAAATAACCGTGAAGTTAAACGTCTGCAAATACATCGTCCATCTTAGAAAAAAAAAAAAGATACGATATTTATAAGAAAGGGAATCTGCGCGATTTTGCCCCCCCTCCCCCCCCCCTCCCCCACTTAAGAGAGCGTTGGGAAGAGGGAGGGCTGGGAATGATTGGGAAGAGGGAAGGCGGGGAATGATTGGGAAGGGGAAAAAGTAGGGAAACCCTGGTCTAAACCGTTTTTCTTTTCCAGGAATGCAATCTGTAAGATCAACAAGGATGAGAATCAAACAGGTACAGATCGCAGACATAAAGTTCACCCGCATAAAGCAATTATATTAGGGCCTGAGTACTTAAGATTTCAAGATTAGATGCTCCTTGTCCGTAGATTTTCTTCGATGTTAAAATCGTTTCGAATGTCTAAATTTCTATTTATCTAAGCATATGCCATTCTAATAATTTGTAGATAACATTTCAGCAAAGAAACTTTGATTTTCCTTTTTCTTTCTTAAAGACTGGGAAATAGACCTGCTTCATACGTGTATCTTGCTTAAAGCACCACTTATATCTGTACGTTGCTTCGTCCACGACTCATATCTGTATGTTGTTTAATCCACGACTCATATCTGTATGTTGCTTCATCCACGACTCATATCAGTATGTTGCTTCATCCACGACTCATATCTGTACGTTGCTTAGTCCACGACTCATATATGTATGTTGCTTAGTCCACGACTTATATTTGTATGTTGCTTCATCCACGACTCATATCTGTATGTTGCTTCATCCACGACTCATATCTGTATGTTGCTTCATTCACGACTCCTATATGTATGTTGCTTCATCCACGACTCATATCTGTATGTTGCTTCATTCACGACTCCTATCTGTATGTTGCTTCATCCACGACTCATATCTGTATGTTGCTTCATCCACGACTCATATCTGTATGTTGCTTCATTCACGACTCCTATATGTATGTTGCTTCATCCACGACTCATATCTGTATGTTGCTTAGTCCATGACATATATCTGTATGTAGCTTAGTCCTCGACTCATATCTGTATGTTGCTTAGTCCACGACTTATATCTGTATGTTGCTTAGTCCTCGACTCATATCTGTATGTTGCTTAGTCCACGACTTATATCTGTATGTTGCTTAGTCCACGACTTATATCTGTATGTTGCTTAGTCCACGACTCATATCTGTATGTAGCTTAGTCCACGACTTATATCTGTATGTTGCTTCATCCACGACTCATATCTGTATGTTGCTTCATCCACGACTCATATCTGTATGTTGCTTAGTACACGACTCATATCTGTATGTTGCTTCATCCACGACTCATATCTGTATGATGCTTAGTCCACGACTCATATCTGTATGTTGCTTCATCCACGACTCATATCTGTATGTTGCTTAGTCAACGACTCATATCTGTATGTTGCTTCATCCACGACTCATATCTGTATGTTGCTTAGTCCACGACTCATATCTGTATGTTGCTTAGTCCACTACTCATATCTGTATGTTGCTTCATCTACGACTCATATCTGTATGTTGCTTAGTCCACGACTCATATCTGTATCTTGCTTCATCCACGACTCATATATGTATGTTGCTTAGTCCACGACTCATATCTGCATGTTGCTTAATCCACGATTCATATCTATGTTGCTTAGTCCGCGACTCATATCTGTATGTTGCTTAGACCACGACTCATATCTGTATGTTGCTACAGGAACGACGCATGCTTTTGCAGTTGTGACTTTAATTTGCTTGCTGACGGCCGTGTTTGTTCCGGGGCTCAATTTGGATAACAAAAAAATAGAACCATTGCTCAACAAACATGTTGAGGCGATAAATTAAATTTAAAGGCATCTCCTTTCAAGTCAAAGCTCATCTGCCTTGAGGTCAAGTAACCAGCGCAAGAAATAGGAATATTATTATTTTTTGTTTGTTTTGTTATTATCAGATGTGATGACCGTGCAAGCCGAGCAGAACCCCGTTCAAGAAAGACGGCACCAGATACTTGGGGCTGGAGAAGTCAACTAGGCAAAGATCGAAATTGGCTAGTAGTCAATTGCGCACCAGAGCTCTGAGAACACTGTTGTGATGTAGTTTACCTGCAGTCTTTCAGACGTTGTGTAAATGATTGTAGGCTTGCTGTGGAAGGGAGCAAAGCAGCAAGGGCTGTGATTGAATGAACTGTGAATAAATCCAGTGGAAGAATCAGAAGGGAGAAGCTGACAGAATGTATATAGGAATCTGTGTGCTTTTTTGCGTTCTTCGTTGTGTGTAGTTGTATCTTTTCCAAACGAGCCACAATATATATATATATATATATATATATATATATATATATATATATATATACTATATATATATAATATATATACAAGCAGCTATATCACATGAGTTCTTTTTTGTTTTCTAGAGCAAAGTCGTGGTACTGACGACAAAAGATCTAAAAAGGATGCGGTTATTCCCCGCAAAGTTTTTATTACAGTAGTGTTTTAACCATAATCTAACGAAAAGAGTACTGATGCTGCACACCGTTGCGTACCCCTAGAAAGAGCCCTGATTATCATTATTATAATGCTCTTAAACTAGAATTAGTCTCTGAAAACCTGGTTCAGAATGAAATCACATATTGCATATAGTAAATCTAGGAATCAACATAGAAGGGAAACATACCTTCATAAACAGAAACACCTTCAGAAGACTGCACAGCCTAGAGTAAACAAGGTATAAAAAAATCAAAAAGAAGAAAAAGTCTTTTATCTCGCGTATAGCAACAGTTGACAAGAACAACTTATGATTTGATCGGTGTAATGCCTTGCCCAGTTCAATAATCAGTAATGTTTCCGAAAGGGTGATCTGTTTAATGTGTGTATGAAAACAGGGAGTGTGCGACCTTCAACAGTCTACACCAGTTCCTGAATGCAACAGATATTGATTTAGAGTTTCTCTTTGTCCCCTTCTTTTTCTTCTTCATAGTACTTTCTTTATTTCGTTCTGCTTTCTTGTCTTTCTCTCTTCAGTTTTTATTTTTTTCGATTATTTTTCTTTTTCCTTTTTCTTCTTCTCCTCAGTGAACGCACAAGCAAAACATAATCGAAGTTTCACCTGAATACATAGAAATACATCCAGATGACCTGTAATGCACACAATGAACACGTTAATCGAGCCTACACAGAAACGTTATTTATCTTCTTCCTCTCTCACAGTGCAGATCAGTGGCGAGGAGTGCATGTAACAGCTATAATATGTAACGGCTGTAATAAGTAACGGCTGTAATATGTAACGGCTGTAATATAAAACGGCTGTAATATGTAACAGCTGTAATATGTAACGGCTGTAATATGTAACGGCTGTAATATATAACGGTTGTAATATGTAACGGTTGTAATATGTAATGGCTGTGATATGTAACGGTTGTATTATGTAACGGTGTTATATGTAACGGTTGTTATATGTAACGGTTGTAATATCTAACGGCTGTAATGTGTAACATCTGTAATATGTAACAGCTGTAATATATAAGGGCTGTAATATGTAACGGCTGTAAAATGTAACGGTTGTAATATGTAACGGCTGTAATATGTAACGGCTATAATGTGTAACGGCTGTAATATATAACGGCTGTAATATGTAATGGCTGATATATATAACGGCGGTAATATGTAACGGCTGAGATATGTAACGGCTGTAATATGTAACGGCTGTAGTTTGTAACGGCTGTAATGTGTAACGGCTGTGATATATAACGGCTGTAATATGTAATGGCTGATATATATAACGGTTGTTATATGTAACGGTTGTAATTTGTAAGGGCTTCAATGTGTAACGGCTTTAATATATAACAGCTGTAATAAGTCATGGCTGATATATATAACGGCTGTAACACGTAACGGTTGTAATATGTAACGGCTGTAATATGTACCTGTTGTAATTTATAACGGTTGTAATATGTAATAGCTGTAATATGCAACAGCTGTAATATGTAACGACTGTAATATGTGACGGCTGTAATATGTAATGGCTGATATATATATATAACGGCTGCAATATATAACGGTTGTAATATGTAACGGCTGTAATATGTAACGGTTGTAATATGTAACGGCTGTTATATGTAACGGTTGTAATAAAAAACGGCTGTAATATCTAACGGCTGTAATATGTAAGGATTGTAATATGTAACGGCTGTAATATGTAATGGTTGTAATATGTAACGGCTGTAATATGAAAACTGTTGTAATATGTAACGGTTGTAATATATAACGGTCGTAATATCTAACGGCTGTAATATGTAACGGTGGTAATATGTAACGGCTGCAATATGTAACGGTTGTAATATGTAACAGCTGTAATATGTAACTGTTGTTATATGTAACGGTTGTAATATATAACGGATGTAATATCTAACGGCTGTAATATGTAACGTTTGTAATATGTAACGGCTGTAATATGTAACGGTTGTAATATGTAACGGTTGTTGTTTATAACTGCTGTGATGTGTAACGGCTGTGATATATAACGGCTTTATTGTGTAACGGCTGTAATATATAACGGCTGTAATATGTAATGGCTGATATATATATAACGGCTGTAACATGTAACAGTTGTAATATGTAACGGCTGTTATATGTAACGGCTGTTATATGTAACGGTTGTAATATATAACGGCTGTAATATATAACGGCTGTAATATCTAACGGCTGTAATATGTAACGGCTGTAATATGTAACGGTTGTGATATGTAACGGCTGTAATATGTAACGGTTGTAATATGTAACGGTTGTAATATATAACGGTTGTAATATGTAACGGTTGTAATATTTAACGGTTGTATTATATATAACGTTTGTAATATATAGCGGCTGTAATATGTAACGGCTGTAATATGTAACGGCTGTAATAATGTGCATTTAGATGGCGTTTTTGACGTTTAGATGGTAGATGTTTTCTAGATGTTTTTCATTTGGGGTGAATTTATCAAATCTAACCTAAGAAACATGATGAAATTTGACCTCTTAAAAGCTATCTTGACCATACAATTTGGCCTGATAAGAGTATGAAAAGGCTGTTCCACTTATCAGCTCCCTGATTGGGTATTAAAAGAAATTGGAACAGCTAAAGCATACCAGGGTCATTTTGAATCTGAAGCTTCAACTTCATCATCCAGGCTAAGTTTATCCTGTGGATCTTGTTTACATACGGTCCAGGCAGACGTGACGTCAGACAGGTTACTAAAGATAGCATGACCCCAGCTGAGAACGAATCGAAACGGTCTAATCGTGACCTATTCGCTTCTCCTCCAGTAAAACGGTGCACATACAAATAAATTGTGAGCAAGTATTATAAAATGGATACGTAATGTCCAGGCTGTCTGGACGATCCATTGAGGGATTATAGGGAGAGAACTTTAGTCGGCCTATAGGTGAACGCTATGGTTTGTGCTCTACTGCAGTTTGAATCGGTTATTAGCTAAATTTCGTTGCTTCACATAGCCACAACTGTTTTATACTCAGCAGCAAGGCAGAATGCTTTCGCAATATTAATCTACAATGTACTTACCCATGCTCGTGGAAGTTCCCGTGTGAATCGGGGACTTTCAGACGAAGGTAAGCAGACAGACAGTCAAAGCAGCAAGCCGTCCACTTAGTCTGGACGCTCAGTCAAGAATGAATCCCAAATCTAAGCGTTACTCCAGCTAGAGGAGGGAGGGGATGCATCGGCGTCCAAAGCGGTAGTTAGGCAAAGGGACGTTGGCTTCACTATAAGTAAAACTTAAACATATATGGCTGAATTTAAATGTATTTCCTTCCTAAGAGAATTAGGATAGAACTGAGTACTTATTCCTGACATCTTGACAAATAAGTACAAAAAAAAAGAACTATTTACTTATGGAGGAAAGTCCAAGAAGTGGGCAAGTTCAAGACCAGAGGGGTCATGCGACATGCGATTCTGGTGGTAATGAAATTTTCCTGTCAGGGCAAACCTGAACATCTTAACGTGCACAGTCCGTGGCGACAGAACTAACAGTGTGGCCCTACACCCTCAGGTTCACGACCTCTACACCGCCCTAAAAAAGTGATGAATACAGACAGCTGTGACAGTTAATTGACAGTGAAAGTTATCAAAATACTTATCATCATCATCATCATCATCAGAACTAAGGCTATGGCCCCCTTTCGCTCGACCTCCTAGAAAAAAGTTGTAAAACGGCTGAGTTCACCCTGTCCCCCATCACCCCACACCCCCCCCCAACCCCCATCATGTACTGTTTCTGTCAGGACTGCTCTATGCTGCTCAGTGCTCTCATACTGTTGTCAAATCATGGACTAAAACTAAAACCTTCCCGTGAGTTTACAGCCGATGAGCGCTGAGAGAGAAAGAAAAAGTCAGCTGCTGGTGATGCGGTAGCAGACTGCCTTGTGATGATTGTTACGACAGCTTTATCGCCGCACTGTTCAGAAAGCAATTCCAAACTTTCGGAAGTATAACTATGAGCCACATGAGCTCATTTCATAATAAGATTATTCACTTGTCATTCGTTGTCCTGCTGTGCCTCTGCATGTCGTATAGGGCTTGCAGTCTATTTCTCTTTTCAGTCCAGGCCAGGACCGTCTGCTTCTCTCTCTCCGCAAAGTTCATTTCAGGATGGTGTGTGTGGGGAGGGGGGGGGGGCATTATCGCTTTCTCATTCCTTTTATATCCCATTACAGTGCCTGTCTGGCGATACTCCGCTCGATTCTTCTCTGGATGTGTCCAGTATAGCGCCATCTTCTTTGTCTCATCACTTCTGCTACCCCTTGTTGCTCACACATCTCTTCACCCCTCTTGAAATCGGATACTCATACTTTAAGCAATGGCAAACTACTGATTGTGAATATGCCAACAAAAACCGCTACGTCCTGTAAAGATCCGCAAGTAACTTTGTAGTTTAATATCTTTGAAACTGATACACTAATCGAAGGCTAAAAATACACAATAAAATAACTACACATATGCATACACACGCACTTATACACATGCACACCCACGCACACACACACACCCACGCACACACACACACACAAAACACACACACACGCACTCACTGTTGATCGTACAATGTGCTTCGCCGTCACCCCCACCCCACTTCACCCGATCCCCTATGTTTTGGGTTGTACTGGTTCATATTTTCTTACAGTTCAAATTTCGCACTCTAGGCACCAAACCGCGGTTAACCCACATCTGAATAGATCTTTGTGTGTGTGTATGCCCCATTTATTGAAATATTATCGTGTTGACGAATATTGCAGGCAAATAAAAATTAATCCCAAACACCGAGCATTCCAAAACGTGAACAAAACTAAAGCTAAAAGCTAAATATATTCTATTGACAAGACTCTTTTGATTAAATTCGAATTTCATTTCGAGAATGTCAAAAATCAAAGCTGAATTTACACCAAATAAAGTGAAATGAAAAAACTAATTCTTTTTTGAATGTGCTTTCTGAATGAGTTTCTCTGGTATCGTGAATGATCTTGATACCTACTAGCTATGTCGGGTTCGTTTACCGTCAATTGCTTCGTCTTTCGCCTTTAGAAGAGCTGCTGGTATGTTATGTAATTAGTAATGGTAATCGTAATGTTACTTTCAGCTTCATAGCAAACGGGTCAACCCATAGATGCTCCGCTCCTGTGCCAACGAAAAAACACAGATTATTCATCTTGGGTCCTTATGGAAAGATTGACAGACTGCTGTCTCAGCACACGCATTAAAAGCATACGGTAGCCATCAGAAATGCTAACACAAACAGTCTGACATTAGAAATGCAGTTCATCATCGACGGTAGCAGAGGTAACCAACAAATCAGTACTTCCACACGCGATCAATTTTAATCACATAGGAGCACCACCAATATTACAACGACAGACCACACGCCATTTTCTGAATCTACATTTCACGGCACCACTAGTCACAGTCGAAAAAAAATTCCAAATTAAATCCACAGCTCACAGTGTCGCACCATGCACTCAACTCAGTAGCTGGAAAATCTGAATTTTCGAGATATTTGTTAAAGTGCGACAGCATGAGTTTTGAATCGCACTATAGACATCCGACCCTGCTTAGGCTCACAACTGCTAGTCTTACATCTCCCCAAACGTGGTAAATTGTTGATGAAAATTCCCGGTATTTAAAACTGTTGTTATAAAGAAATATGAATGGATATACATGAGTATCTTCAAAAAATGCTCTAAAAGGGTTAGTTTCCTTATGATAAGGAGGACTTTGCGGCTTAAACAGTGATAACAAGATAAGGAACATTCAGCACCTTAAAGAGAGAGTGTGTCTGCACTAATTGTGGCTGTGCATCTGGACACGATTCAGTTACGTTACAGGAGAATGAATACCGTCTGGACATTACGAGAGCTTTAAATATGAACTCATATCAAAGTGTATTAGGTAAAACTTACACCTACAACTTTTTTGAACATTTTAAAACACCAAACTTGTCGGTACATTAATTACTTCTTTTATCATAACACTAACCTCCCCACAATCATTCTCAATGACCCTGTACAGACATTATGTACAGTGGTAATATATATATATATTACAACAACCCCAACAAATTCAAGAGTAAAAAGTAAAGTAAAGGACAATTTTCCATACCCTTTAGGCGTATTGGGTATATAGGGCTAGACCTATATTTTATAATCCAATGGCACAAGTTCTCCCCCCTCCGGTTCTTTTACATCCCCACCCATCCGTGCCCCTCCCCCCCCTTTCCCACCCCAACTTTCCAGTCTGCTGCTGGCCAAATGCATACAACCCTCAATATCTAGTTGGTGTCTCTTGGTTTTTATTTATTTACTTATTTTTTTATTTTTAATTTGCCACCTATGCGGATTATGTTGCCTGCGCCTTTGTCCTAAAATCGAAAAAATATCCTATAGCCCTGTTTGTATAGGATGTGTGATATAGTATGCATGAATGACCTTCTAACCCGACGAGATCCCACAATGAGCAATTACCATCCGGTGACGAAAGTGGGCAGACATCTTCGGCCATCGAGTCGCCCATTGGCTGGACGGTTTACGAATCGCATCAAAAATACAAGAGTCATGATCAGGGCTTTTGGTTGCTTGCAATTCTAAACCATTGTATATAGCGCACATAAATTAGTCACAATTATAACCTAAAGCTCTTCCTTCGGGGATACTGGTTGAACGTGATATTTTTTTTGTAGGGTGTGATGGGGTGGAAAGGGGGGGGGGCAAAGTAACTGAACCAAAGTGCGAAGTTTCATTACTCGGATGAGAATCCCCCAAATACTTCTTCTTCTTCTTCTTTCTTCTCTGCGTTCTGTTTCGTCTGCTCAAATCAGACACACCATCAGGTGGGTTGCCTCTGTGAACTCGCATGTCCGTAGCAAGTCCTTCATGGTTCCCCATAGCTTGCTCTGCACACTTTGCTCTTGAGACAAGGTGACTTTTCAAAGTTGCAGGTATAGAAGCCAGACCTGCAGAATGTGCTCAGTGGTTTTTGGTCCTGTCTAACAGGCACACTGTGGGGACTGTGCTGTCTTTATTTTATGCATGTGGTAGTTGAGCCTGCAGTGTCCTGTTCGTAGACGAAAGATTTTTGTATGTTGCCTTCTGTTAAGTCTGCTCATTGGGTCTTGTGGATGTTTACTGTTGATTTGTTCTCTCCATTGATCCTTGTATTTTGCATTGATAAATGTTTTATATTTCTGGTAATGACAATGAATGATAAAAATTCAAGGAAGCTCGTTTCAACCATAAGGTTATACTGGGGTCTCTGGAGGATACAATTTATCTGAAGACCCCACATTCGGATGGGTAAGTGAAATTGAACATCAACTGGGCCGCACATTGAAAGATTAACATCTTGTTAGGCGAAGTACATGCCTCATTACTCGGATGAGAATGCCCAGAAACCCTTTTCGGTACTATTCACTGTAAACGGCTCAAACAGTATACAATGTCCGACAATTAAGTAATGAGACTGATTTTATTATGGCTAAGACAAAAATGCCATCTATGAATCACAGCATGGAATCCAAAGAGGCAACCTTCGTCTATGATCTTGCAACTTTTCATCGCCGCCCAAAAAGCAGACGACAAACAAGGCACCATTTTGTTAACCTAGTTAGAGGTGCATTGTTAGGTAATCAGCATTGAGCAACAACAACAACAAAACTAACATTGAATTCTTTTTAAAACTCAGAAAAAGCGCTGTTGCAACAGTTGAATTGATGCGTCAAGTTTATGGGAATAACTAATTATCTTGTGCACAGATTTTCAGATGGGATTCACGATTCAAAATTGGTGTGGAAATGATTACTAATTCTGAGGACTTTCGGACAGTGTTTGCACACGGTGTACGGGACACAATTGGGTCCTGGGGCAGATTTGCCGCTAGTTCTTTTCACAACTTCCTGGACTTCAGACCAAGAGGGAGGCATCGTCTTAAATTTTGCCTTCTGCAGCTTAGGCCGCTTGTAATCTCTGGGTTGTCATCGAGAGGTTCATTCCTTGTCCCGTCAGAGTACATCTTCAGTAAATGAGACTCTAGTGTCTCTTTACTTATACCAGTTTAGAGCAGCACGGCGTGAAAACCATGCGAAACCTTACAATCGCTACATCAACCAACACAGAACAGGAGTCATCAGCATAAACAAAGAAACATACTGAGGAGAAGATCTGAGCACATGTTTTTGCCCGACGTGCAATGAGGGTGATCCTGAAATGAACAATAAACGTGCTCAGAAAACTCACTCAGAACTGTCAGTCCCTTAGTAAACTGTCATCACTTTGCAGTAACATTTTTAACGGCCATGACAAGCCTCTATTTTACGTCAGTAAAAACTGAAAAGTTCTAAAGTTAATATTATTTACTCCCTCGTTGATCAAGGTCTCACACCGGGTATACCCTCTAACCCAAACCAATATTCGTCAGTGAACCATACAAAAACGTGTTATTTGCCTCTTACCCAGGCCACTGCTTTCTCTGCCAGTGTTCGCGAAGCAAAGCAAAAGCCAGTTTACAAAAATTAACACAGACCGTAGAACTGCAAATATGCAAAAAAAGTGGATGAACTACCAGAAGTTTCCGCAAGAGTTTACAGCCAGTGTTCGCGAAGCAAAGCAAAAGCCAGTTTACAAAAAGTAACAGCCCGTACAACTGCAAATATGCAAAAGAAGTCGATGAGCAACCAGAAGTTTTCGCAAGAGGTTACAGCCAGTGTTCGCGAAGCAAAGCAAAGAGCCAGTTTACAAAAATTAACAAACATATAATTATACTGTTAGTCAACAATTAGTAAAGAGGCAAAGAGTGACTTGCTGTGAGAAGTTAGTTAGTAAATTAAATATTATTTTCATCCACTTACCTAGAGCTCCGAAATATCTTGACACAATTTATCCACAGTGTGTTGCACCATTTATGCACAGTCATTTTGAAAGCAATAGCTTTCTTCAAACACAAGATAATTTGCACCTGACAACAGCCGATATTCTCCAGATATGGCTTCTAAATTACCTGTTTGTATTTTCCCTAAAACTTAGATTTCTACATTTAAAGTAGAAAAGTAATAAACAGCCAGTTCCCAAAAATCCGAACTACTGTCTAGAAACAGTGACACTGACACACACATCACAACACGACTGTCTCCCGTGAATTACAATTAAAAATGCTGTAATCTAACAGCATGTATGTCCACTTTACAATATCCGCTTGTCGATTTGTAATACGAATACAATCAAAACACAGAAGTTTGTAAGCATATTATAATGTTACAAAATGCAACATGGAAACGCTTGCAATAACCTATTTTCGAGGGGGACTCCTCGAAAATGTGCCGTGATTCAGTTGTACGGCCTGACTGGAGCCGGCCGAACCCAGGCCTGCACGTTCATTACATTAGGAAACCTAACCGCTATGCTTCATTAACTTGCCGTGGCCCCATATTGAATGTTAAGCTGTAAAGTTCACGAACAGTGTCGGCTTTTACAATATCTTTCTTCAGGACTTTAAAAAGTGGGGTTATAAAAAAAGAGAAGGCTAGTCTTTGAGGCAGGCTTACACATGTCGTTAACTGTCCCTGAATGCGCCATTCAAAAACCAAGGTCTTATGCGGGGTGTCACGAAACGATCTCAGTGGTTCCAGAAGTTAGTACTTGTAATAAGTTCTTCTGGTTCTAAAGAGACAGAATTATATTTACTCTGCGCTTTATCCTAATATTGCTTTAAACCGCACAGATTTAAATTGTTACCAGTCCTTCTTCGAGACAAGCCACTGCGCTTTGTTTAAAATTACCCAACACTACGTAATACAGCCCGCTGGTTCAGACTAGGGATGTTAGATTGCATTCTCATGCCAGTGTCAGAATGTTATCTCCTGACCAGACTGTAGAGACTGAGCGGGGCCCTTTTTGACCAGGTAAATTGAGTGGACGCTAGACATTGTGGAGCCCAGAGGTCAGAGTTTCACACGTCAGTGTAATTCGGGGGAGAACAGGGTGTGGCAATTAGGACTGTTCGATCTGGGTCAAGTAGGAAAACACAATGGCTTCACTGACCGTCTTTCACACCGGCCAGTTAGATTCGGTGTAAACTAGATTGGGGCACTTAAGAATGTTTGCTCTAGGGATGTCAGTCCAGATTGACTGACAGGCACTTGTTAGCTAATGTGATTTGATAGGTACTCCGGAGGGCGTGGCTTAAGCCATCATCTTGAGGGTTGGGTAAAAACTAAGGAAAGGGAGGAGTTTAATTTGGACAATAGATTGATACTTATACTTCGAGCTTGGGAATTCCCGTCATTAATCGCAGCTAGCCGGCAAACAAACAGGTCGACGTTAAAGGTATATTTTACTGTCGTACTCTGGTTTGGCGATAGATGGAAAAGTTCCCAGGTGAGAGAAAATATTATTTTTAATCTTGTATACTTAGGTTAGGGAGTTAAGCTTAGTCTATACTACCTTTTCCTAATTTGTCTGCACATTCTGCTTGAAATAGTTCTGTGTGAGTATTCAGTATCTCAGTTAGGGGAACTGCTAAACTATTCCTATTTCTTGTATGTTTGTGTCACATGTTTTTCATTGTATGTTTTCATGTGTATAAAATAAGATGTGAACAATGACATTTGCTATAATGAAATGTAATTATATTGTTTTCACGATCAGCCAAAATATGAGTTGGGACTGTGGAAATGATGCCCAAATACTGTGCAGGGATGCTGCTACGTTTTTGTGTGCCCACCATGTGCTCACTTAATGTGTTCACCTGAACAGGCGGATTTATAACCCCAGGGGAAGGATGATGGGTGTATAGAATTCACGGTCACTGAAAGATAATATTTCAGGACAGCGTGTTTGCACATATAAATTGTTGCGGGTTCAGCACATAACCTGCGCCACATGTTTTATGTCAAAATCTATGTCAGCAATCGAAGCCTGAGTGAAGACGGACAACGACTTAGAAAGTCAAACTGGAGGGAGTGGAATATGAGGAGGAGTAGGGCTTTTCTAATTTTATTTTATAATTGAAATTTTTCCCTGA
>CAJHNH020002137.1:0-123936 GCA_905116865.2 Candidula unifasciata
GAGTGCCTCTGCCTGAGAGACAAGGAACCAGCAGTCTGCATACAGATGAGTCAGATATGTAAAACGGATGCACAAGCAACACTCAGGTTGTGGAACAGGACTGCAGTCTAGAAGTGGATAAACAACCACAACTTTCCGCCAGAGTTTACAGCTGGTGAATGTGAAGAAGAAGAAGAAGAAAAAGACCGGGAATGAGCAAGCTATGGCCCGCCTGCCAAAACTGGCCCGCCGAGCAATATTTACTAGCCCTGGAGGCTGGTATAAAATTATAGTCTACTCTGGTCCGGGAGCTCACACAATAACACAACACAAAAGCATCGTGCAGGAAAAAACTAAAATCCAAATATTAACATCCATAAACAGTGAAAATCTAAACAGTGATGACTAGTAACGGATTTCGTCGAATCTTCGATATTGCTAGTGAAACACGTTTTGCGGACAAATACAGATATTAGGAGACAGTGTATGTCGGCGGACTTAGATATAAGGCGACGGTCCCTGTTTTTTTTTTTTTTTATCATTCCAGGCTTCTTCCCCCCCCCCCCGCCCCTTTTTTTTTTTTTGAATATGATTATGATTTTTGCAAATAATCAGCTTAAACGTACACATTTAGTAATATACAGAAGGGCTTCAGTGGGTGAGTTACTGACTGACTGACTTTCTTCACCACCAGGACATCACACAAGCGATAAACACCTGATGACACAATGTGCCACCGTGCGGATGAGGATCGCCGTAGAGAGGTCCCAGAAACCGCGTTCAGCCATTAGGGTATTTTTAAAGCCGGGCTATATTGCGGCCCCTGGCAAGAGCCAGAGTAGGGCTTTAAATAACAATACATTTCATCCTAAAAAGGACGGGAAGTGATATGATGAGTGGGTGAGTGTGTCAGGTTAGAGGTGAAGCGAGGGATTACAATCTTAGACTACGCGACACAAATGTGTTACCAGGAAATCGTGGTGTTATATTTATAAAGAATTCTTTTCCCTTTATGATCCGCTAACCGGATAGTAACTCTAAATTTTCCCCGGTCTTTCTGAACGATAATGTTATATAGTGCTACAGTCAGGCATGGGAATATCAACCTATGGCAATCTAGCAAGACCTGCTTGTACCGGGAAAAGTATCCCGTTCCCTCCCCCACCCCCTCTACCCCCTCCAAAAAAGTACTGCGACTTCAGGACTATAGTTGCCCTCTCATTTATGTAACACGCTTAATTCCATACACACACCTTGATGGGTGGTGTCGTCAACTTCAGTCAGCCGCCTTTACTTCTCTCTTACATTGAGTTCCTTGTTTGGAGAGAGACGCTAGCAGACTGACAACTGAGATTCTTACCTTTGCCACCGAAGATCGGGGTGGGGAGGATGGAGGAACGGGGTGTTTTTATCCGCATCCAAGTGGATTTTAAAAAATGGAATTTATTTCACTGGTCTACCCAGCCAATATTTCATGCCAAAGAAGTCATGGAAAGTATTCTGAGACTCCTATCCAGCAAGAACCAACACTGCACTTCGGTAAGCTACTATTACCTCTGCCGACACACACACACGCGCGCGCACACACTCACATACACACCACACACACACACACACACGCACGCACACACGCCCGCATGCACACACACACATACACGCCCGCATGCACACACACACATACACACACACACACATACAAACCATTGTTAGCTAAAAAAAAAACACAAACAGGGCTGTGGGTGGTTGAAAATAAAATAGGAAAGGGGGGGGGGGGGGTTAATTAACTCACAAATGTTCTGGGGCTAGAAAGGGGGAGTCTCCTCGTGACCCCGAAGCTTTTTTTTTCAGTGAATAATAAAAGTGAAAATGATGATGATGATGATCATGATGACGAATACAACGACAACGACGATCATGATGATGAAGATGACGACCACGATAATGATGATGGTCGTGGTAATGATGCTGATGAGAAAGATGATGATAATGATGATGATTTCGACGAAGATGATGATGATAGTGATAACGACGACGACGATGATGATAACGACGACGACGATAATGATGATGAAGACGACGACGACGATGATGATGATAAAGACGACGACGACGATGATGATAACGACGACGACGATGATGATGATAAAGACGACGACGACGATGATGATAACGACGACGACGATGATGGTGATAAAGACGACGACGACGACGATGATGATAATGATGATGATGATAATGACCACGATGATGATTATAATGATGATGATAATTATGATGATGGTGATATAGATGATGGTAATAATGATAATATTAAAAATGATAATTATGACGATAACAATGATGATAAACGGTATGATGAATGACAAATAGATAAGATATAATAATAAATATGTTCGAAATACGCTACGTATTAACTGAAATGTAAAAAAATAAACATATCTTCTCTACGTGGCTAGATTTGCAAAAAGGGAGGGGGGGGGGGGACTTTGAACGAAACTCTCATGCCTAGTATACTTTTGCTCCCATGTTGTGGCGCCCCTAGCCAGGATATACCAGCCACCACGGATGAGAGTCCTTCAGATCAAGTTGTGAAGAGAACGCAGGAAGTTTGACCAGCCAAATTTACCATATGCCAACTCTAACACCCATCCATCTCATCTCTGCATTCACTGTGTAGAGAACAGACAACGGTTAGGTTAAGCGTTCTTTGTCGAGGCAACACGGGCGTGCGCTATGAATTGTTTAGTTAACTTATTTGTGTCGTGTGCTGTAGCTGTTTCTTAAGGTGTATATTGTGTGTGATATGAAGGTGGAATTATTTAATTCATACAAATTGTGCTTAACTTTTACAATTACGTGAGGACTGAGATTTATAAGTTTTGTTAGCTTCTCTGATGATAAGATTTAAATGATAAATAGTGTAATTTAGGTTGCGTTGAGTTAGAGCACTAGTTTTATATTGTGCAGGAGATGTGTGTGTGCGTTTGTGCAGATAGACTGAAAGACAAACACAATGACATCAGACAGACAGAGAGGCAGAAGGGAGGGAGGGCGGACGGACGGACGAACAGACAGAGAGACAGACAGAGAGACAGACAGACAGACAGACAGACAGACAGACAGACAGACAGACAGACAGACAGACAGACAGACAGACAGACAGACAGACAGACAGACAGACAGACAGACAGACAGACAGACAGACAGAATGTTGTATCCTGCAAAGGATTGTGACGGTAATACTTTTAAACAGTTCGGAGCTTGAGACTGTGAGCCGATGCAGCAAACATCTTACTCACTCTCTGGTTTGAAATTATTGGGACAATTTCATTAGAAACTTGAAACTTGAAACTCCACAGTAAAAATGGCTCACAGAATAGAGTGCTTTTTTAGAGTGCCTGCAGATGTGACTGGTTCTGTATCTTCACTTCTATCTGGGGTCACAATTCTGTTACTACTGTCTAGCCGGTCTGTAGGTTCAGTGGATATCAATTCTACAACGGTAAGAATTAGTGTTGTTGTTATTGTTTATTACTATTATAATTATTATTTTTATTAGAAACTCCTCATTAGTACTTTGGGCCAGGTGGGGTTGACGTAGAGAAATATTTTTACGGAGGGGTCCTCGGTCCCTTATAAATGTATGTGTGGAGAGGAAGAGGAGAATTGTTTGTGTTTAATAATAACAATGAAGATGATGACGATTTTAGTAATATTAATCATAATAATAATAACAACCATAAATGTAACAACGTTATTTGGTAAACAAAAACAATAATATTTTTGAAAAACTATATAGCAGATGTATTATTAAAAACTTCAAAAGTGAATTTCTATACAAGGTACAGGGAAGGGGCAGCTTCGCATTCTTACAAATTTAGGGCACAGCGGCTGACAGCCCCCCCCCCCCCTCTTTTCCCCCCACCAGATTGAAAACAAATTCCATGTCCTTTTTTAGATAGTGATCATACACATAAGCAAACAAGAAATGTTAAAAAAATGATAATGATGAAAATAATAATATTTAATAATAATAATGATAATAATGTGATCAGTGGTAAATAAGTGTAACGTTATGTATTAAATAATCACTGTATAAACGAAAACAAGTGCCGTTTATCATCTCCGAGCTGCTTCCCGAAAACTCAACACCATGAGATCAGAAGATAGTCTAGTTTGACACCGGAAGTTCCAAAAGTCCGTGCTAGTGGCAGGCGAAATGGCAAGTCCAGATACCAAGCTCTTTAAAAAAGAAATTCCCCTGCCACCGCAGCATTTGAAGGATGAGAATCACACCGGTACAAAATACGGAAACCCCGTACAACCGTATTACCCACATAGTGGAGCACCACGGAACGGTTACAAGGTTAATTGTAGTTGGTGAGTTGCGTTCTTAGATACACCTCTCATCGCTACATGCAAGTTATAAATAGGGCATCAGTAACGGCTAGACTAGAAATGTGTAACCTAGGTTAGTTGCGTATCCTTTACAGGACGTTGCAGAACCAACCCCAACAGCCCCTGGCTGTTGTGTGGTTTTCCTAGGCAAATTTACGTCAAGTAGTTTGCCATTGCTTCTGGACGGTCTGCTTTCTTGATACCACTGTCGAAACCAACGTAAGGCTTATTTATGGTCCGCAGCTGGGATCGAACCCGGTATCCCGTCATTACTAAGCGTTCGCATCGACTTACCCACAGAGCCGACTGTGTAACCAAGAGTGACGTCAAAATGGGGATATTTATAAAAAAAAAATAATGTTCTTTTCCGTTGCTCTGTTAAAAAAAAAAAAAATTGGTCAGGTTCAACCAGCAACCCCGAAGATGGAGTTTTATAATTCTGACTAGGTTATGAGCATCATTTATTATGACTTAGCATTGCATGGACTCCTGTTGTCTTTTTTTTAAATTTTCAACTGTAATTCTTTTCTAAACTTTTTTTTTAAATGTCGCATACCGTTTTCTCCGGATCGTGTTTGTTCAGTGTAATGTTTGCATGTCATGTATTTTTTTTTTTTTTTTAATATGTATTTCTAGAAGTACTGCCTTTTGTTAGTAGTTTTGTATGTTTTGCGAATCAACATTTAGTTCACATTAAAATAATTATGCATACATCAACCACAGTCCTCATTTTAAACCTCTAGTTAAGATATTGTATGTTATATATATTTACTTTAAAACAGTTATATTATAATGAACCAGACACATTTTTTTTTTTTTTCAAATTTACAAAACCATGAGTTGTAAACATTTTGACTCTGTACTATGGATATTGCAACCCGTTGGCCTTGATTTCATGATAGATACCGTAAATCTGGGAAATATATGGCTTTTCGGCCTACCCTGAGCAAAAAGGGGGTACTACAGGGAGTTTGTCACCCAGTCGCCAGACAGCTGGTGTAACCAACTTAGCTAGCGCGCCGGGCACATATATTGTTAAGATGTAGTCCGTGCATTACACACAAAACAAAGAACGTACGTATATTTTTTAAATGCCAGAGCTCTTTCAAGGCTTTTTCCCCTGACTTTTGCTCTTCTATTTCTTTTCTTTCTTCTCTCACCATTTCCTCGTCTTCTCCTCTTTACCCTCTCTTTGGTGCTTGCTGAAGATGACGTCAAACGCAGAGCTCCAGCAATAATTCTTATCTTCTTCTTTTGTCAAAATCTGCTTGTGTCGCTAGGCGTCGCAGTCTATCAGCTGATCGGCAACCGAGCCAGGGCGCGCTCAGTCGCTTCATATGCCGTGATGTTATGAAGTCTCAAGTTGTCCGTGACTCCTTCAATCCATCTTCTTCTTGGTCTTCCCCTGCCTCTTGTTGTTTCGATTTTCATGTTGTATGCTCTTGATGCTGGCATCGTTGGTTCCACTCTCATTAGGTGACCAAACCATTTCATTCTTTGCTTCTCAATAAATTTAACGATGGGTATGGTTCCAATAGTTCTTGTAATCACATTGTTTCTCACTCGATCTCTTCTGGTTTTATTCGCAGCCATTCTCAAACATCTCATTTCCCAGGTGGTTAGTCTTCTCGCGTGTTCTTTTGTTAATGTCCAAGTCTGACATTGATAACCTAATGTCGGTATAAAGATTGTATTTATAATTTTTTTTTTTTTTTATCTCAGCTGGGACAGCAGGGTGTTTTAAAATTGGGGCAAGCTGGTATGCGACATTGTTGGCTTGTTGGATTCTTGCTTCGATCTCTCTGTCTATTTTACCATTGAATGTAAAGATACTTCCCAAGTATTTAAATTCTTGCACTTGTTTTAGGCTGTGATCTAGAATCTTTATGTCGATGGTCTGTTGCTCTCTGCTTATGCTCATGACTTCTGTCTTTTCAGTATTGATCTTCATATGATGCTTGGGGCAACTGTCGTGTAGTAGGTTTATGTGGTCTTGCAGCTGTTTACTATAACTGGGAAATAGGCATTGATCGTCGGCAAAGAGCAGCTCATTGAAGTCCTCCTGTTTATCGACATCTGTTGGTGTTATGTCTATTTTATTAATATTGTCCATAAATATTATAAAAAGTGAAGGTGATAATACACAACCTTGTCTTACTCCTGATGTTACTGGGAACCAGTCTGTGATGCCAGCTCTTGTTCTAATGGCGCTTTCACTTTGTCTATAAATAGCCCTAACACATTCTAAAATTGTTCCATTTATACCGTAGTTTTCAAGAACTTTCCGTAATAAATTTCTGTTTACTCTATCGAAAGCTTTTATAATTTTATAATTTTTATAATTCTTATAAAATGAGAAATCCATACGACAAAATTGTTATGAAACAGGAAGTAACCGGTCACCCTAGTAGAGCCTCTCTGCTATGGAAGAGGCAATGGATGTCCCTGTCGTCCACACGCTTGGCGCCGCTCCTCCAGCTGACCTGACGTACACGACTGACTATCCCACAGCCATTCAGCCCCTCAGCACGTAGATCCACTTAAGGCTTGGTTTTTTTTAAACCGAAGTTGTCTCCACTAGATCCGCTGTGTTTTTTCTCAAGGCCGCAAGGTTTTGGTTAACGGGGTCACCTCTTGAAGGATGTGCTTTTTCGGTCACGCACAACAGTCTTGACTGTAGAAAGGTTTACCAGGGTCAGGGGACTTACCACCTAAGTGCGCCCTTTTCAACTTTAAGGCTAGAACCAGAGACTCACAAGGAGGAACAGCTGGTGTGCTCCACTGCCCTAGAGTCTTAGCCACCAAACCAAAAGACTGAGTCTTCATGACCCTCAACCGCTAGGCAGATGTGGTCAGGGCCCTTTGGGAACAAGCAGCGGAGTCAGAAGCGAAGCATGATTTTTATTGCCTGGTGAGAATGAGGAACCTGGGTGTAGCCAGTGGGTTTGGCCGGCGCACTACACTCATTGCAAAGGCAAGACAGTCATATAACCAGATTACGACCAGTACCATTAGTATTGTAACTCTGCACTGGCTGCTGAGGATAAGGACGAAAAACGCATGGAAATGGCCCGAGTACTGTGATGCCAATTCTGGACTCAACTCAACTCGAGGCTTGATATATATCAATATCATCAGGTGCCTTGTCGACTGGCGTGGGCGATCACGCCTCTCCATAATCTGCGATCTCCTGCAACATGTATCAGTTCGTGTGCGGACACACCTCCATGCCATGCAACAAGACTGTCAAGAACCTTCTCTTGGTGTCTTCCTCTATCCCTCATTCCACAGATCTTTTCAGTGGTCACAACATGTTCTATTTTCCCTTTTCTTAAAACATTGCTGAAAAATGATGACTGTCTCCTTCTGATGTCTGTGATAAGTTTTCTTCTGGCTCCCGCCTCTTTTCAAACCTCTTGGTTGCTCTTTTTGGCTGTCCAATGTATTCTAAGCATTTTTCTGTGAAACCACATCTCTGAGGCCTCAAGAAATTGTTTGGCCTGCCTACCGATTGTCTAGGATTCACAGCCATATGTTAAAACTGGATGTATGTAGCAAGCAAGAATTCTTTTTCTAACTCTCAATGACAAGGATATATTGCACGAGATGTTTTTTTCATTTTATAAAATGCAGTTTTTGCCTGTCCTATTCTGTTTCTTATCTCAGTTATGCATCTTCCATCTGATGTTATCCATGTTCCCAAATACTTAAATTTCTGTACGTGTCCTAAAATAACACCATCAACTTTTATTACACACTTAGGAATAATTTGTTTCTTTGATACCACCTTTACTTCTGTCTTCCCATTATTCAAACTGAGGCCCATTCTTCCACTTTCTAACACCACAATGTCTATCATTTCCTGTAGTTCTTTCTGACTTGTTGCTATCAAGGCTGTGTCATCAGCATAACGTAAAATGTTTATATTGTGTCCACCAACCACAATTCCGGGCATATCAATTGAAGATCTCATTATATATTCACTGTATATTGAAAACAAATCAGGTGACAGTACACATTCTTGTCGTACGACCATCTTTATGCTTTGAAATGTACCTAAACAGTTGTTAATTCTTATAGCTGCTGCTTGCTGCCAATACATATTCTTTATTATTCGTAGATCTTTTCCATCAATGTTTAATTTTTCTAACAGTTTGATTACTTCTTAATGCTTCACACAGTCAAATGCTTTTGTATAGTCTATGAAGCATAAGTACAAATCAGTCTTTACTTCTATAGCTCTTTCTGACAATGTCCTTAGGATGTATATGGCATTGTTTGTACCTTTTCCTTCTACAAATCCACATTGTTCATCGCTGATTTCTGATTTAATTTTGTTTCTTATTCTTCTCATAATTATTCTCAGTAAAACCTTAGTCATGTGACTTATAAGACCTATATTGCGATGGTCTTCACATTTTAAAGTCCCTAGTTTCTTTGGCAGAGTTATAAATATTGATTTTAAAAGGTCATTTGGAATATACCCACTTATAAATATCTAAAAGTTTAGTTATTTTTTAATTCCAAAATCTCCCAGTGCTTCGATTTCTTCCAGCGAGATGTTGTCTGGCCCGAGTGCTTTTCCTTTCTTCATATGATGTAATGCATCCTCAACTTCTGCAGTCATTATTGGTGGACCATCATTGTTGGTCTGCAGTTCTACATCTGGTCTATTATCATCATACAATTCCCCTATATATTCTGTCCATCTGGTAATTATATTGCTTTGTCCCATTAATAAGTCACCATCTGTTGATTTTAAACATCAAATGCTGTTAGTCTTCTTCTTCTTCGCGTTCACCAGCTGTAAACTCTGGCGAAAGGTTCTGGTTGCTCGTCCACTACTGAACTGCAGTCCTGCTCCAGAAGCTGAGTGTTGAGTGTGCATCAGTTTTACAGATCTCATTCTCTTGAATACAGACTGTTGGTTCCTTGCCTCTCCGGCAGATGCACTCCGACTTCAAAGGAAGCTCCCCAATTAGTCGACTCTTACGACATGCTTTTGGGGAGGCAGTGGGTCTATTCTTGTATTCCCCACAATGGGGCCCCGGAACCCACACGGGGGAAATGCTGTTAGTGTCATCTTTCCTGATAACATATTTATTTGTTGGTACATGGAATGTGAGTCTTTCCTGTGATTTTCCCCAATCTCTATACACATTTGATTCAGCCATACTTCTTTAGCCATTTTGCATTTGTTCACTATTTCCTTTTGTAGTCTAGAGTATTTTTCTTTATTTTTATGATTCTTCCTTCTTTCATTCATCAGCTGCAGAATTTCGGTTGACATCCATTTCTTTTTTGCAACTCTATGGTTTGGCGAGATTGTCTCTTTAGATGTCTGCTGAATTGACTCACGCAACATATCATACTGTTCATCAATAGTCTGTATAATTTCCATTGTATTATACCAGTTTTGTACAGTGACATTGTACTGTTTCATAATGTCTTTATCCGTTCTAAGAATTCCTAAATGTAACGATGTTTTGTGGTGTTTTTCTAATGTTCTTTAGTTTTTTTTTAATTTTTCCTTCAACTGGAACGTGGTCATTAAAACAGTCTGCTCCTGGTCTAGTTTTTGCTCCAACTAAGCTGCTCCGGAATCTTCTTGAAATCAAAATATAATCAATATGATTGCGGACATTATCGCTAGGACTTTTCAAAGTCCACAAGATGTCCCGCGTCCGATACACCCATATGGAGATCACCCGCCTCATCCTGCTCCCATCTTCTCTTTGGCCTTCCTTTTCCTCTCTTCCCAGGCATATAACCCTCCAATATTGCTCTTTGTAAACTTTTGTTCTGTGTTTTATCATCTTTAATAGCCAACCTTCTTCAATGTTTAGTTCTTGAACTATGGATGCATTTGCTCTTTTCTTTACCCATGTTACCCTTAGACCCATCTATAAAATTTGTATTCAAAGGCATTTATGCGCTGTTCAGCTTGTTTAGGAAGTGTCCAGGTCTCACATGTGTATGTTGCAGTGCTAAAGATGCATGCTCTTAGAAATCGAATTTTTGTAGTTCTGTCTGCCCCACTCCATAATTTATTCAGTTGTTTTAGTTACACTACATTACCACATTTAAATTTCAGTTAAGATATGGTATGTAATTTGTATCTAAGATAAACACAAAGATATTCAAATCAATCACTCAACTTAACTTGAAGGACAGACACATTTTAAAATCTTAGATGAGTTTTCCGACCTAGTTTGAATGAAAGAAAGGAAATACATCCCCATGTGTAACCTTCATGCCTGTATATAAATATAAAGCGATGTTGGGAGAAGGGAAAAGAATATAGTTGGAGACTAGCAAGTTCTGTGAGTTGGGAGTATATTTTATATCGGACGTACTAGAGTTTCCTTTCCTGTGGAGTAAACAAGGTAAGTCGATAGAGGGATCATGATGCATGGGTAACATATAGTCTTTACAATACTGCCCATGCTTTGTGCTATAGAGAGGAGGAACTTCATCCCTGACCGTATTTGATCTGGACTCCCCATCGACATGAGCTGTGAGTGGCATGCCTGCTCATAGTGCAGGCGCAGTAGATAGAAGACTCGGTTTCAAATCCAGCTGCGACTCGCTGCACCCACGGCTTCTTTTTCTTCTTCTTCTTCTTCTTCTTCTTCTTCTTCTTCTTCTTCTTCTTCTTCTTCTTCTTCTTCTTCTTCTTCTTCTTCTTCTTCTTCTTCTTCTTCTTCTTCTTCTTCTTCTCTTCCACCTTGTACCTCATCGAAGTGTCGGGGGGAGATGTAATGTTCGTTGATGAGCTCTGTCAAGAGCACTATTAAGACTGATGTTCATTTCTGTAAGACTGTTCTTAATGCCCTCACTCCATATTTTCCGAGGTCTTCCACTCGCTCTATACCCGTTGTAACGTTTTAGTGTGGCTCGCTGTGGCAGATAGCACCAAGGCATTCTTTTTAGGGATCCAAACCACTTCATTTGTTGTTCTTTGATGACCTGTAAGACTGGCTTTATTCCTAGCATTCGTCTGATTTCATGATTTCGTAATCTGTCTTTCCTCTTCTAAGGCATTTCATCTCTGTTGTCACAGTTTTACGTTCATTGGAGGATGTAAGTGTCCACGTCTGGCATTAATAGCATAGTGTTGGCCAAAAAATAGTTTTCATAAGATTCACTTTAGCACTCCTAGGTATCTGCTTGTGTGTCAACAAGGGAGATAGTTGCCCCATTACTTAATAAGCTTTGGCACATCTCGAGCTAATTTCTCTGTCCAGTTTTCCGTGGAATATGAAAATTGCTCTAAAATACTTAAATTCCTCTGTTTGTCTTAAGGTGCTGTTTTTTTAAATTTTATTTCTGAAATTTTTTTCTGTCTTCCTTTCACCATTGTCTCTGTCTTCGCAGTGTTTATTTTATATTATATTCCTCCCCTTTGTTACTAATTTGATTTAGGTGGTTCTGTAGGCATTTCGTACTTTCTGCTATGAGTGCCTGGTCGTCGGCGAATAGTAATTCTTTAATATCTTCTTTATGATTAAAGTTCGTTTCGTTACTTATGGTATCCATGTATGTTATAAAAAGAAGCGGCGATAGTACACAGCCCTGACGCACACCAGAGTTCACTATAAAAGTTCTTTACAATCTTGCCTTCGATCTTATGCAGCATTTACTACGTGTGTACAGGCTTTTGCAAACATTAATGAGATGATTGCTGATTCCCCTTTTTCCCATACATTCCCACAGAATATTCCTGTCAACTCTATCAAAAGCTTTTTCTTGGTCTATGAATGTCAACAAACATGTCTTATCGTGTTCTATTGCACTCTCTGATAGCTCAATGTATAAATGGCATCTGTGCAACTCCTGTTTCGTCGAAAGCCCATCTGTGCTTCTGAAAGTTGATACTCTCTCAATGGTCTTAGCCTTTTCCCGATGATCTTAGCATAAATTTCCCAGTGTGCCTAAGAAGTGGTATTTTTTTGTAATTAGTACAGTCCCTCTTACTTCCATACATTTAGCCCACGGCTTGTGTTCGAAACCCCACGGGTTCCGGGGTTCACCCAGTCTCTAGGAAATGGATACTAGAGTAAACTCTCTGGGGTAAATGGAAAAACGTCGCTGGGGCTACGGAGTTTCGTGCGGACAACGACAGACATTTTCTAATCAGCTGTCCGTTCTGGTGGCAGAGCCCTTTTGGTTTACAACAGTGTGCAATGACGCTGGTTCACATCTCCCGACTTCACATCTCCCATCTCAGGAAAAAGGAAAGATATCAGCATGTCTTAGTCGTGGGCCATCCCTCTATTTTAGAGGAAGAAAGTAGGAATCACGAATGGACATGTCCAATTAAGGTCATCTGAATGCCATGAAATAGAGAAGAGAAGCCAACCCGTATGGTCCAAATCAGTGGCTCTCAGCCTTTCTAAAGACGCGACACTTTTATACAGTTCCTCGTGTTGTTGAGAACCCCAAACATAAAATTATTTTGTTACAGCTTCGTAACTTCAGTGAATATGTGTATTCCGATGGTCGTAGGCGACCCCTGTAAAATAGTCGTTCAACGCATAAAGGTGTCGAGATCCATAGTTTGAGAACCGCTAGTCTAAAGGATTTAAACATCAAAGGGGGATCGACTAACAATCTGAGAAATGACATTCTGTGAAGGACCTGTCACATGATGATGATGATGACATGTTATAGTTCCAACAATCAATGACATAAAGAAAGAAAGAAAGAAAGAAAGAAAGAAAGAAAGAAGAAAGAAAGAAAGAAAGAACATTTATCGAAAAGGTGTGATCAAAGGAACATGTCTATGTTCTTGGCACTACCAGCTCATGACTGATAGGGAGGGCTACCACCATAGCATTTATCTCTTTGTCTCGCTCTGACTCGTTTCCTGTCACTTGTAAGTGTTTTCCCTAACTTTTGAATCACGAGGAGGCTTCAAATGAAACCTTACAAATGTGATGCTTATAATAATAGCCATGACCCCCCCCCCCCCTCCCTCTCCTCCCCCTCCACCCCACACAAAAAATCACTTGAACACCCCCCCCCCCCCCCCCCCCCCCCGGCCACTCCCACCCATTTTTACGGTACTAATGTTCAATTTTGTATTTCCTTTTTAGACGAAACCAAAAAAAAAAAAATATTCGTTGACCTACGCCACTACGGGCCTAGGTTATTTGTGCCAAGAAAGTAAATGTAGAAAAACTGGTTGAGATTTGTGTATTTGTGCCAGGTATGTTGGCTTAGTGTCACTGTCTGAATACACTGTCCATCCCTACTTGTCTGGGAACTACGTTGACCCTGTTTTGGCTGCTTCCTTTGCTGGTTTTATCTCTGCAATCGCCCAGCTCTCTAGCGTAGATGGCTAAACCGGATTGCGCGGTGACCGGGTGACGAACTTATTGTGGTCCGGGTTCACTCCCGGGGGTAGGCATACAAGTCACATTTCTCATAGATTTACGGTATTTATTCTGGAATCAAGGCCGAAAGGTTGCGATATCCATAATACCGAGCTTCTGGATACTAAAACAAACAAACAACCTCTGCAATCTAGTTATGCTTTTTTTTTATTTTACGAGCGTATTTTCTGTCTGAATGAAGGTAATCCAATTCCAATTCCAGTTGTCCAACAAAAATTCCAAATTTGATCCTTTTTTAGCCGCCCGGAGGCCGGCTATATGAAGGAAGGTTCCTTGGCTGTCTTATTTGATTTCCTTTTTTTTTTGTGGTGGTGTGTAGTCACACCTGATATTTTGAAGGTAATTTGTGTAGTTGTCTATATCTACTGTTATGTGGTCCTGAGAGGTTTCTGTTAATGGGTACTTTTCATCAATTTACTCCGGCATTTATTTTCGAATGCATTTAATTTTTCTTTCAGATCATTACAGAATACGTTTGTAATGGGAAGTGCAGTGCTAGCAACTGTAGGGAGGTAACGAACTGTATCACCGAGTGTGGCGGATGTGAGGCCCCAATGTACAAGTTACACCTAATCTACAGTCCATTTTGTCTGGAATCAAGAGAGAAGCGCCAGGTTCCAGAAGGTACTTTAGCTTTCAAATATTTTTACTGTGTAACCTTTTTTTCTTCAGCGCTCGCTCTTAAAAGGGTTGTTGCTACGTTGTTGTATGGCTTACAGCTAGGCTGTAGTATCTGCACCTTTCGTTTATTTACACCCACCTTCAGCACATTCCTAATTATTCACCTGCTACGACATGTTTGCTAGAGGACAGCTGCTCCCCCTTCCCTACTCCAGAAAAGCCCCATAATCCACACAGGATACGTTGTAGGACACACCAGGAGAAAACCTGCTTAAAAGGCATTTAGAATAATTATGAACTGAAATCCCAGGATCATAGGAGTCAAAGCAGACACACACGACCAGACATCAGACACACGTACACGCACAGAAACATTAGCACACATACATGGAGAAGACAGCTAGATAGTGACATGATGGTAAGGACTCGAGGTGAGCTAAATGTGGCAGCAAAAATAGGACAGCTTGGCGCAAGCTGGTTGAGGGTCTGTGTTTCATCAAGGGATTAAGAGGACGAGAAGGACGAGAAGACGTTTGTGACATTTTAAAATAATTTCGTCATCATTTATTGTCTTTTTGTGAGAAAAAAAAAAGGGGGGCGGGGATTATAGGCAGTTTTGTATATACAACTAACGTTAATATAAAAAAAAATGATATGGTAATTAGTGTTATATTTTGTAACTACAAAGATTTAAAACATTGTTTTCCAGTTGTCAATGTAAAATTATGTGGCCACAACAAAACATTGCACAATTTATTGCCAGGCATATTTCGCTTTACCTCACCAGATGCATAGCTACAGAGGTAAATCAAATATAAAGTTGAAGTTACCATACAACAATCACATGGGTGAACCAAAATTTCTGGTCGAGAGATGAACAGCCTAAATTGATAATTCGTTTTATGTATTTCAGCGAAAATATTTCATTTCATATGTTCATTTAACTACATGTCTGGTTCCCATTTTTGTCCTGTTTTGACTGCCCGTCTTGCTGGTTTTGTCTCCCTTGTTCAGGGTGTGTTCAGTGTAAAATTATAAAGCAAGGATCCTTTTCCACGCCCTCAGGCGTATTCGGCATATAGGGCTAGACCTATATTCTATTTATCAATCGATATTCAGTGTGTGATAGGAACATCACACCGGCTGCCTTAACTTCCCATAACTTATCCTCCTACTCATTTAAGCAAGGATAGACTGTCATATTGTTTAGGCAAGATTTTTATGGCCTGGAGAAAATGAGGCACCCGGGTGTAACCAGAGGGTCTGGCCGGCTCACAACACTCAGAGGAAAGGCAAGACGGACATATAACCAGATTGTAACTGGTACCATCAGTACTGAATGTTGCGCTGGCTGCTGAAGACAGGACGGAGCACGCATGTGAATGCCCCGAGTTCTGTGATGTCAATTCTTCGACTCAACTGACCTCATATTGTTTAAAAATGTCCGATTTCGTCAGGACCCGTTTTCGCGAACTTTTTGATCCACAATCGAACGTCTAGCGGCTACATCACGGCTGCTCCCGGTGTCGGGTGTAAGTAAAGTAAAGATCCCTTTTCACGCCTTTCGGCGCATCTGGCATATGGGCAGAGCGTCCCATATTTTTACAGACCATCAGCACTCTGTGGGTAATGTGGTCAGCATTACGCCGGCTGTCTCTACTTTCCCAGGACAGCCCATCCTGGAACCCATTTTAGGCTGGGTGGACCTGCGACGTCCCATACCACGATAAAAATCCACGCAGCCTACAGTGGGTTTCGATCGCGGTATGCTGGCTTACGAGTCGGACTCAGGTGTACTTGGGTTAAATCTCTGCCCGGGTGCAGTTTCCTTGTGAAGCTTGTCCGTGTCCCCTGTTAGGTGGTCCTGAGACTGTTAGGTCCTATTCTGATTCAGTCATTTAATTGATGATCATGGCGATTTGGTCTATAATTTTATGCGACTAACATCACACATCTAAATGTTTAATTCTAATGTCAAATCAGTACTTTTGTCTGTGGCGGAAACATGGAGAACAACTAAGGCAAATACTTATAAACTACAGACATTCATTAACTAGTGCGTGCGCAGAATAGACGGAATTAAATGGTATGAAAGAATCACTAACGTAGAGCTTTGGGAGAGAACTAAGCAAGCTGCAGTGGACCAAAAGGTGAATAAAAGACGCTGTCGTTGGATAGGACACACAATGAGAAAACCGGAAAACAATATAGCTAGAATGTCTTTGCATTGAAACGCACGGGGGCATAGACAAAAAGAAGGCCAACAAATACATAGAGAAGGAAGCTGGAGAATGAAGTTAGAAAGATGGGGAGGAGATGGGGAGAGCTACAGGCGATACAACGGATAGAACGACTTGGCATGAGTTAATTGAGGCCTATGGTCCTTTGGGGGCTAGAAGGGTGGAAGAAGAAGAAGAAGAAGAAGAAGAAGAAGAAGAAGAAGAAGAAGAAGAAGAAGAAGAAGAAGAAGAAGAAGAAGAAGAAGAAGAAGAAAAAGAAGAAGAAGAAGAAGAAGAAGAAGAAGAAGAAGAAGAAGAAGAAGAAGAAGAAGAAGAAGAAGAAGAAGAAGAAGAAGAAGAAGAAAAGAAGAAGAAGAAGAAGAAGAAGAAGAAGAAGAAGAAGAAGAAGAAGAAGAAGAAGAAGAAGAAGAAAAAAAGAAGAAGAAGAAGAAGAAGAAGAAGAAGAAGAAGAAGAAGAAGAAGAAGAAGAGAAGAAGAAGAAGAAGAAGAAGAAGAAGAAGAAGAAGAAGAAGAAGAAGAAGAAGAAGAAGAAGAAGAAAGAAGAAGAAGAAGAAGAGAAGAAGAAGAAGATAAAGAAGAAGAACATCATATGACAGCTGCATTCCGGCTAAAGAAAGGGTTATGTACTTGGTCTTTAAATAAATGGAGATTTAAAAGTAAATATAGTTCCCTTTTTACGCCTTTAGGCACATCGGAAAATGGGAAGAGTACCCACATTTTTACAGACCAATCGGTACTAGGTGGTTAATGTGGTCAGCATTACGCCGGACGTCTTTACTTCCCCGGGACATACATCTTGGTACCCATTTTAGGCTGCAACGCCCCATACCATGATAAAAGTCCACGCAAATGAAGATTTGCCTTGTAATGAAATAGTTTAACTAAAATATACTTATTACGGGCTCAAGAGAATGTTGTTTGTAGTTGGGAGTAAGTAGGGGATCTGGCTGATGTTCTATGTTGTTTGTTTGTTTGTTTTAGTATCCAGAAGCCATGAGTTGTTAACCCTTAGGCTCGGTATTATGGATATCGCAACCTTTCGGCCTTGATACCATTGTAAATACCGTAAATCTGGGAGAAATGTTCCTTTTCTGCCTATTCCCTGGAGTGAACCCGGACCACAAGGAGTTCGTCACCCGGTCACTGCGCAATCCGGTTTAGCCAATTACGCTAGAGAGTCGGACAGGCTGATGTTCTATACACAGATGAAAGGCAAGCCTGACATCCAGACAAAATACTACTGATAACATTTACAGTTGAACACCGCGCTGGCTGCTGAAGATGGGGCTAAGTACTTATGGGAATCTCCCGAGTGCTGTGATGTTAATTTTTAACTCACTTCAACATATTTCTTGTCTCTCCCCTTCCCCTTTCCCCCCAACCCTCATGTAGTTGAATCCACGCCATCCACAACCACAACACCCTCAACGACCACAGTCAAGAATGCATGGATTTGTAAAAATTGTTCCGTTGTCGGCTGCAACAAGTGCACAGACCTGATCGAGACACCCACCTGTGAGGTTTGCCAAGCTGGCTATCAACTCAACAATGTCACCAACACGTGCTACACGGAAGTAGCAGAAGGGCTGTCTGGTGTTGCCCTTGCTGGGATTGTTATTGCTGTTGTGTGTATTGTGGGTATCGCCATTGTCATCGTTCTGTTCGCGCTTCGCAAGTTTCGTGGATCTCGAGATGTTACTGCCCGCAGTGAGAGAATGCAGGTAAGTTATTCTTTCTTCTTTTGTCAAAATCTGCTTGTGCCGCTAGGCGTCGCAGTCTATCAGATGATCGGCAACCGAGCCAGGGCGCGCTCAGTCGCTCCATATGCCGTGATGTTATGAAGTCTCAAGTTGTCCGTGACTCCTTCAATCCATCTTCTTCTTGGTCTTCCCCTGCCTCTTGTTGTTTCGATTTTCATGTTGTATGCTCTTGATGCTGGCATCGTTGGTTCCATTCTCATTAGGTGACCAAACCATTTCATTCTTTGCTTCTCAATAAATTTAACTATGGGTATGGTTCCAATAGTTCTTGTAATCAATCGTTTCTCACTCGATCTCTTCTGGAGGTAAGTTATTAAGATGCTAATTTAAGGCAACCAAATATTTTCTTGTTCTTCTTCTTTGTTCACCGACTGAAAGCTGCGGTGGAATGACCTGGTTGTTAGACCACTTGGAATACATCCGTTTTAATGGCCTTAAAAGGTTGTTGCGTATCCTCTAGAGGACGTTGCAGAACCAACCCTAACAGCCCCTGGCTGTTGTGTGGTTTCTCTAGGCAAATTTACGTCCAGTAGTTTGCCGTTGCTTTCTGGACGGTCGGCTTTCTTGATACCACTGTCGAAACCAACGCAAGGCGCACTGCCCGCAGCTGGGATCGAACCTGGCATCCCGGCATTACGAAGCGAAGTGTTCGCATCGACTTAGCCACAGAGCCGACTTTAATGGCCTACATGTGTGAATCTGGTTGTTCCTGGCCATTCGGGCAGATGCACTCCAACTTTATAGAAAGTCCACAGTAAGTCGACTCCTACGACATGCTTGCTGGAAAGGCATCACGTCTATTCTTGTTTTCCCCACAATTGGGCCCTGGAACCCACACGCGGACCAAATATTTTAATATAGATTACACTTGCACCTAGGTTTTCCCAGTGTGGGTTCTAGGGTACTTGCATTGAAGGAAAAGAGTAGACTCCGGTTGCATTCAGCTTCCTGCGATTGGACAGGAGGTCTTTTCTTGCTTTGATTACCACGAGAAAGGTATGGAGAGCCGACTGCTTAGTTAGAAATGCTCAACTTTTTATTAACGTTAAATTGCCTAGTAAAACCATAAACAGCCAATAAATGCTAGCGTTGGTTGGCACCAATTTGTAAAGAAGGCGGGGCTAACTTTTTGAATTTAGAACAGGCTCATAATTCGGTGCACAGACTCCCATTTAACGGATAATGGAATCAATATACAAAGTCTGCAGCAAATAAACAGTAGAACCAACTTGAACTAGAAAGCTCAAAAGAGGGGAAAGGGAAGAGGCGCACAGTCCTTATCAATGAACTAATCAAGCAATCAAAAAGTTCAGCTTGGGATAGGAAATATGAAACAATAGAAAATAAGGACACGAAGAACTATTAGGAGATATTATTAAAAAAAAAACCTATTGTTGAGCAGGACCGGATGCGCAAAAATGAGCTTAGCAGGTACAGTTTAATTGGGGGAAAAAAAAGGGGGGGGGGGGGGGGGGGGTATGAAATCAGCTCGATTACAGTTGCTCCTATTTACGAAACTGCACCAACCGATTTATTATTTTTCACTTTATAGTTATTTATTGTTCTGCTGTGCATCATTTAGTTCTTTCAGCCCCATATTATTAGTGTTTGTGTTTGAACTGTAATTGTTTCAATACTAGACACTTCTTACTTCAACATCGTTTCTTCGACGACTTTATACTGTAAAGTCTTCGTGTTCTAAAGTCAGTGGAGAAACGTTTGAAATTGATTTTTTCGACGTCTTATTAAAGGATACGCAACAAGTTATTTTTCTTAGTATGATATACAGCCTATACTTCTCTAATCTACTGCTACGAGTGACAGTCAAGAGCTCTGGTTTTAATTCTCATGTTTTTCCATCCCTACAGCCTGTTATCAGTGCTGACGGTAGCGATAGTAGCAAAATGCCCCAAATTCCAAAGATCAGTACTAAGGAACTACTGAGAAAGCATGACCAAATAACACGCTATATGAAAGACCCCACTTCCAAGGTATGCACCAATATAACCTATGCAAAAGACATGTTCTTAATATCCCCGGAAAAAAATTTAGAACAGTTAAGACACAAACAACAGATTTCATGATTTATTGAATCGCATATTTCGCTGTATCATGTGAAGTGCATACAGCTATCCAGATTTAGCTAGGTATGGTGGGCAGTGAATTGTGCAGTTTGTTGGTTAAGTCTACTTTGTTCTCATTTACAACGGGAAAACTGTTTTGCTCTCCTTCTGCCTGTCTTGCCCTCCTAACTTTCTTGTTGCAACAACTTAATCTAGTTTTTGCTTTCCTATGACGTACGAATAGAAAGAATTTGGAGTGTATACTTTTTTTTTTTGTAACTAGATCTCAATGAGAGTTTATTTCTTGGTTCTTTATTAATATTCTACCCAAGATGACGTCACAGGACAGTTCAACATTTTAGAGGGTGGCAAGAGTTTCTGACGCTTTTAACGACCCCAAAACATCTAGAACTGGCCCTAACCCCAACCCACCTACGTCCCACGAGAGAGTTCAGCCTAGGTCCCACTACTGCATGCAGCCTAGGTCCAACGACTGCATGCAGATTATCTATCATCACCCGGAAATATTAGACTGTCCCGTGACCTATGGATTTCCCCCGTTTGGGGTAGGATATTATTAAAGCACCAATTTCTTTCAAGACATGCTTTGGGGGAAGGGGGGAGGGGGAGCTTCTTACCGGTCACTAATCTTCACACCATTCTTCTATAAAACCAAGTTTCTGCATCACCCACCTAATTCACTAATTACTACATAGAAGTAGAAGTCACCGTGGTGTAGCGGCTAGACACTCGCCTGCGGATCGGAAGGTCGAAGGTTCGGCTCCTGGCGGAACCAGGCTTTCTTCAGAAATGACTTTGGCTCCTAGGTCTACTCAGTCTTAAGCGGGTACCAGGTGGTCCTGGGAAGTAAAGGCGGCCGGGATGGTGTTGATCACATTACCCGAAAGATGCCGGTTGGTCTTTAAAATATACGTCTAGCCCTACATGCCCAGTACGCCTTAAGGCATGAAAAAAGGGTCTCGTTTTTATGCTGTTTTTTTTTTTCTGCCTTTATTATACCATTTTTGCGGTGTAGACAGGGAAGTCTTTGAGTCTGAGGATTTACGTCCGCATGGCTAGTGCTGTCGCCATGAATGTGCATGTGAAAGTTTTTTTGTTTTTGTTTTGCCCCCCCCCCCCCCCCCCCCCCCGACCCCCCCCCCCCCCCCGACAGAAAAAAAAAATCACCAGCCCTATTCGAACCTGGGTCTCCCGCTTAAGAGCCAAACTTTCTAACCGTTCGGCCAGCCGCTCCTCCAAGAGCCTTTTACTTAACTTTTTTTTTGTATGGAAATATATCTTTCAAGGAACTATTACAACACAAATTACAACATAAAACATATTGTTTAGGATTATCACACCTTCCCACAGTGGACAGCAGCTTACGCCCATGCCCCAATATAAAACTGTGTTACACTGTTGAACGTGATTTCTAAGAACTGTTCCTGTTATCCCCCCCCCCCCGCCCCCATTTTCCGGATTAGGGACTTTGTCTGTGGGTCAATAGAAAGCAATATTTGCTGCAGTCCCAGAAGAAGAAAACAATCAAACACCCAACTATCAGAGCGCTAGGCATTTAAAAACCACGTCGCCATCATGACTCTAGTGAATTACAGCTAAGATCTGATAAGGAGAACTTCCCGGGGACCCATTAAATGACTCTTCTTTTCATAAATTCCTATTATCCAGATACTCGTTCAAGCAAGAAAAATGCTGGAGGTAAACAAATTGTTCTTAACAACAGAAATTCGACACATCCGAGATCGTCTTAAGCGGTGTTTTATCTACCCAAACCCAAAAACTGTTTTCAGTACTCTTCGGCAAAGTATAATACTCAAAATTTTAAAACTATAAATAATGGTGGTCTGAATTGGAGGAAAGTAGCATTAAGCCCTAAGACGGCGCAAATACCAGAACTTTAGCCACGAAAGTAACGCAAATAAACAAGACCACAAATATAGCCGGAGACTGTTGTCAGCTTCGGTTTGCTAGCAGCAGGATTGAATGTAGTTGAGTTTTTTATATTTTCTTAACAGGAATTGGAATTGGAGCATGACTGACCAAGTGTTATCGTGCGTTTTTATTTGTATATTTCCAGGACTCCCCAAAGAATAACAAGAAAAATTTCAGCAGGGCCAGCCAAGAAAACAAGGAACTACAGGAACTTGGTGAAGCCCCTCCACCTCCTGCAGAATCCAACGATTACACTGACATGCAGCACAAGTAATGATCATGGTTTAACTTTGTTATTGTCACCATAATCATCGTCGTCGTCGTCCTCCTCCTCCGCCTCATCATCATCATCATCTCACCTGAAGATGTATCTACCTGAATTGGGAGATTGAGATTCCTAATGATCATGTACAGGCAGTAGCGTAGCTGTCAGCATTGTCTCCTTAGCCGGACAGGTCAAGGGGCAGAGATCAGGGGCACAGATATACACAAAGATACAATGGTCTTCCAGTTTGGGAATTCTCCTTCTTAGCATTCGCAAACTGTAAACTTCGGTGAAAACTTCTGGCTCTGTGTCCACTTGTGAACTTTTGCCTTGTTCCAGAACTTGAATCTTGCGTGCATATCCATTCTACAAAACTTGCTATGTCGGTTCTTCGTCTCTAAGGCAGATGCACTCCGACTTTGAAGGAACTTCCCTAGTTAGTCACATTGAGCGACAAACTTATCAAGGAGGCAGTTGGTCTATACTTGTCTCCAGCCCCCCCCCCCCCCCTTCCCTTCCTTTCAACCCAGAAAATTGGGGCGCTCTGGAACCAACCACAGAGAGGCTTGAGTTTGAATAATTTAAATAATATTAGTAATATTGACACCACGAGTTGTCTTAGCCAATGTAGAGACATTCTCTGGCTAACACAGTTCAAGTAGTAACCAGTAATGAACATTTTGCAGATGCTGTCACCTTTGTCCATTACCTGCCTGCCTTGACTTCCCCTAACCCCGATGGGGGCAGTACTTTACCCCTGTCCATGGGTAGGACTGTCGAATTTATTAGGGAAATAACACCAAATATAGTTTGAAAAGGTACCGGGTTTAAGGTTTGAAGTTTAAACAACGGATCAACATCATGGCACAAGGGCCCTGCACATGAAGTGTCCCACGGGCTAGCGGAGGGAAGAGGGCGCTATACATCTTTTGTTGGTAGAGTTTGCCTTAACCCTCTACCCAACGACGAAATCTAGCCAACTGTAATTCACCATAGAGGGTTCCTGGGTGACTGTATCATCCCCTATTTCTCGAGGTTACTTTAGAGACACTATGAACATGAACGTGCACCAGAAGGAACAAAACAAAGATTGAGTAATAATTAAGACTGGTTGTATTAGATGTAAACGACTGCTTTCTATCTGCGACAGTGTTGCAAAAAAAAAAAAAAGAAAAACAAAATAATGGGTAGCGCCAACATTAGGAGATTTCAGAAACAGTCGCACTCCGAAATCGAACTCAGACCTACAGAGCACGAGAAAAACTGCTTAACCACGTCGCCTTGGAAGCCTCATGGAAGGACAATCATTTTTCTTTTCGAAAATATTCAAGAAATTGCAAAAGCTAAGCGCAGAAAGATAAGGAAGCCCTAGTCAAGGGGAATGAATTTTGGCAAAGTAAGATAACAAATGAAGAACTGAGGAGGAAAATAGAATGTGCATCACTGGAAAATGTTATCAAACACGATTGAGATGGCTTGGACATGTTTGCAGAATACCTTGTGACACTGGCAAAAACAGCTCTTCGGTAGACAGCAGATGGGAAAACGAGACATAGACGACCTAAGACAACCTGGAGAAAGACAAAAAAGAAGGGGAAATGAAGGAATGCTGACATGGGATACTATGGGCAGAAAGGCAGAAGACCAGCAGCAATGGAGATCACTTGTGAACGTTTTATGTGTCAAAAGCGACATGAAGAGGATATAGATAGTTAAAGGGAAGTAATCACATTGTTCTCTTCAGTTAAAGGGAAGTAATCACATTGTTCTCTTAATACTGAGTAGGTAGAGAAGAGTTGCTGAAATTAGGAAAGTAAGTAGAGTACCCCTTTCCCCTGCATATAGGGCAGACCTATATGTTATAGATCAATCAGCACTGGATGAGTGATGTGGTCAGTATCCCGCCGGCCGCCTTTACTTCAGAGGACTTTTACCTGGTACCCATTTCAGGCTTGGCCGACCTGGAAGCCATGGTCATAAAAACCAGCTTCGTTCGAATTGGGATCCTTATATTTATGTACATGAGGGGAGGGGGGCGGGTTACGTGGTCTCGAGGCTTGGTGTCCGCCTCGAGTGTTAGAGTTTCCGGGTTCAATCCCTGATAAAAGCTGTGATTTTTTTTCACGTTGACTTGGACTTCTAGTAATTCCCCTTGGTCTCTGGGTAGTGGGATTAGACGCCCGTTTGCATTGTTGCGTACGTAAAAATGCCATTGGCAGTTGGAAATCATTTTGAGTTAAAAATCTACACAAAGTATTTCAGGATCCTCGCCGGTGCTACAGAGCCTGTGCACTGTATTGAGCTTCTTCGGACTCAGACTTGAGTTAAAAGAAGAAGGGAGCACTAATGGGTTACTACCCGTGTGCCATGATGTTAATCTGTTGTTCAAAGCCTCAAATATATATGAATACAATTTGTAATCTGGAAATTGATTAATTGATTTCCCCTATAAGCTGTAATGGGAAAACTGGGTTTCGAGATGTGAACTTTTCGAGATACCAACCGCAATCAGGAACGAATTCAGTTCTCTAGTCGAAGTACTACAGCAACTGGTTACTCCGCGGGTGACATGTGATGTGATCCAAATATCAGGCCACAATACGTGAGGTATGTTATCTCATCACTACCACTTACCCCCTCCTCCCCTTCAATCCCCAACACCACCCACACCCGAACCCCCTCCACCAAAAAAAAAATTATAAAAATTATCTGATAGTTATATTTTCAAGAGGCTGCATCAGCCTCAGAAAACTGTTAATGGCAAAGTGAGCCATGCATAGGCTGAAGATGGAATCCCAATTATTTTTGCTTATTATCTGATTACTGATTTAAGAATCGACATCATAGCATACCGGGCATACTTATAGCAAATGATGTAAGGTGTAGATGCTAACTGTCCTCGTAGCTCACTGATTATACACACGCCGATCTCTTCCTCTCATCCGCCCCTGCTTGCCGGATCGACACTTAATTCCTCGTTCACACAATTTTGCCCATGTTATTTCATCTAACCTTGTGCCTTCTGCCAAAAGTCGTTCATATATGGTCTTCAGAATATCTCCCTTGTCCAATACGAGTGTTCCTGTAGTTTTCGCCTTTGTAGCCAGAAAATCCGCTCTTTTATTTCTTCGCACTCTTGCATGTCCCGGACAGTATATCCACGCGATTCCCTGCAACGTTGGCGTACTGATGCATGGTATTCACTCATGCCACATTAATCCATTTTGAACCTTCCGCAATGCCGACTAAAAATCAGACACAATAATTCCTCTGGTAACTTTGTTTTCTGCTATCCACTTTAAAGCTGCAGTGATCGCCTCCACTTCTATTCTCATGCTTGAATTTGTAGATAAAAAAGCTCCGGTTTTTTTTTCCTGCCACAAAGTGCCCGTTTTATTATCTGACTTGTGCAAGACCCATAGGGATCTTCCCAGATCACACCTGTCTTACATATTTTACTTATACCTCTCACAGATACGATCCTCTGGACACAAAGAATCAGAATGAACCTCAACTCTATCTTCCTATGCAACATGAAGACGATGCCCTATATCTTAACACAGCAGCCGTGGAAAATGAATTCAGACATGCTCAAGGACTTTATGAGAATACACAGCAGACAAGCCATCCAGCAGTTAACCAGGCGAAATCACCAAACGACAACACGGCAAAACACACCGCCCTCGCCAAATCCCAAGAGTCCATTGACTATTATGAGCCAGTCGGAAGTGCCTCTTCAGCTCAAGAAACACAAGAGGTTTACGAAAATAATGATTCAGCAGTTCTAGTTCAAAACGGCGCACCTGAAATAGATGACATTTATCTAAATGAAAATGTAGATGATGTGTACCAGAATGCTTAATTTGTTTGGAAAATGAATTTGCTAATGTAAATGTATGTAAACACTATCATCATCGTCATCTTATTTTACTTTTTACAGGTCACATACTGAGCGCAGTCAATTCCTCCATTGTATTTGATCTTATGACTTATTGGATGCTTTTAATATCGCATATAATGCAATGCGTCATACCTCTTCCTTACCTCTTCCCACCCCTCATTTAGCTCTTTCCTTCTCTTACTCTGTATTTCTTTCTCCATTATGCTTTTGTGTTTGTACTTACTAATCATATTGTGAATGCAAATCGCAAGTCAAATTTGTTAACTTTTGGAGATAAAGTTTGTTCACCTACCACCTTCTCTGCTTTCTCTCTCTCTCTCTCTCTCTCTCTCTCTCTCTCTCTCCTTTTCTTTCTTTCTCTCTCCCTCTTTCTGTCCCTCTGCGTCTCTCTCTCTGCGTCTCCCTCTCTTTCTCTCCCTCTCTCTGCATCTCTCTCTTTCTCTCTCTGTCTCTGTCTCTCTTTCTGTCTTTCTGCATCTCTCTCTTTCTGTCTCTCTGTGTCTCTCTCTCTTTCTGTCTCTCTATGTGTGTCTCTCTCTTTCTTTCTGTCTCTCTGCGTCTCTCTCTCTTTCTGACTCTCTGTGTCTCTCTCTCTTTCTGTCTCTCTGCGTCCTCTCTCTTTCTGTCTCTCTGTGTCTCTCTCTCTATTTCTGTCTCTCTGCATCTCTCTCTCTTTCTGTCTTCGTCTCTCTCTATTTATGTATCTCTGCGTATCTCTCTCTCTTTCTATCTCTCTGCATCTCTCTCTTTCTGTATCTCTGTGTCTCTATCTATCTCTCTCTGTCTATCTGCGTATCTCTCTCTCTTTCTGTCTCTCTGCATCTCTCTCTTTCTGTCTCTCTGCATATCTCTCTCTCTTTCTATCTCTCTGCGACACTCTCTTTCTGTCTCTCTCTCTCTCTTTCTATCTCTCTGCGTCTCCCTCTCTGTTTCTGTCTCTCTCTCTCTCTTTCTATCTCTCTGCGTCTCTGCCTCTGCTCTCTCTTTCTACTCTCTCTCTCTCTCTTTGTCTCTCTGCGTCTCTCCATCTGCTCTCTCTCTCTTTCTGTCTCTCTGCGTCTCTCTCTCTCTCTTTCTGTCTCTCTCTCTCTGCTCTCTCTCTGCTCTCACTCTCTCTCTTTCTGTCTCTCTGTGTGTGTGTCTCTCTCTTTCTTTCTGTCTCTCTGCGTCTCTCCCTCTGCTCTCTTTCTGTCTCTCTGCATATCTCTCTCTCTTTCTATCTCTTTGCGACTCTCTCTTTCTGTCACTCTGCGTCTCCCTCTCTGTTTCTGTCTCTCTCTCTTTCTGTCTCTCTGCGTCTGCTCTCTCTCTCTACTTTTGTCTCTCTGCGTCTCTCCATCTGCTCTCTCTCTCTTTCTGTCTCTCTGCGTCTCTCTCTCTCTCTGCTCTCTCTCTGCTCACTCTCTCTCTCTTTCTGTCTCTCTGTGTGTGTCTCTCTCTCTTTCTGTCTCTCTGCGTCTCTCCCTCTGCTCTCTTTCTGTCTCTCTGCATATCTCTCTCTCTTTCTATCTCTCTGCGACTCTTTCTGTCTCTCTGCGTCTCCCTCTCTGTTTCTGTCTCTCTCTCTCTTTCTGTCTCTCTGCGTCTCTGCCTCTGCGCTCTCTCTCTCTTTGTCTCTCTGCGTCTCTCCATCTGCTCTCTCTCTCTCTCTTTCTGTCTCTCTGCGTCTCTCTCTTTCTCTCTTTCTGTCTCTCTCTCTGCTCTCACTCTCTCTTTCTGTCTCTGTGTGTGTGTCTCTCTCTCTTTCTTTCTGTCTCTCTGCGTCTCTCCCTCTGCTCTCTTTCTGTCTCTCTGCATCTCTCTCTCTCTCTCTCTCTTTCTGTCTCTCTGCGTCTCTCTCTCTTTCTCTCTCTCTCTCTCTGCTCTCTCTCTCTGCTCTCTCTCTCTCTCTCTTTCTGTCTCTCTCTCTCTCTCTCTCTTGTCTCTCATAGACGTAGCCGTAGAATATTTTCCGGACATCTTTGCTTCCATAAGCTCCCACATAAGATAGATGTTTGAGAACAATTAACCACAAATATCCTATTTAGGTTATTCAACGCTCATTTGAAATGGCAACCATATCATCATTATCATCACCACAGTGGCGAGGCGTGATCAATTCGCATGTGTAGGCACTAGCAGGAAACGATTATACTGCAGAGAGTCTCCCGTGAACATTCCTTTTCATCGCTTCACTGTCCAGAGTTTGCGCGCACATACTAGTAGTACTAGTACTAGTAACTGATAGCTTTGACGTTTACAGTTTTCGCATGAGTGACGTAAGTATGCAATGAGCCTTCTGTCTGCCTTGTTCCAGCTGTAAACAGATCCGCGAAATTGTGGTAAACAGTAAACGGTCATAATAAATTATACGCTAATATTCAGTTAGCAATGGAGGTGTGAGCAGCTTTTAAAGCCGTTACAGTCACGCCTTGACACTGCCGATGTCATGGATTTCCACTTCTGCCGTTAAAACGACAATAAGGGAGGTCGAGGGCAGGAAACCGTGTGTGGTCCATTTTTTGAATATGTGTAAGTAAAGTAAAGATCCCTTCTCGCGCCTTTATGCGCATCGGGGATATGGGAAAAACCCATATTTGTACACACCAATCGGAACTAGGTGGGTAGTGTGGTCAGCATTACGCCGGCCGTCTTTACTTCCCCAGGACATACATCCTGGTACCCATTTTAGGCTGGGTTCGACCTGCGACGCCCCATACCATGATACAAATCCGTGCTGTGGGTTTCAATCTCGGTACGTTGGAATTGCGAGTTGGACTCGCAACGCCTAAGCCACGGATGCCGCTTCTGGATATGTGTGGCACTGACAAATTGTGTCATTGTGGGGGTACAATGTCTTTAATGTTATCATTTCACATCTTCCTTGTGAGCTCTCTAGTCCTGCAGCAAACTGTTACATTTGTGAATACTTGTAGCTGTTGGTTTATGCGTGGGTTTGAAGTATACGCCACTACGTTATCATTTACTGTAAAAAGGCTCTTCTGAAATTAAAACATGTACATTTGTAATCACTTTAAGAATGGGATCAGCTCTAGTCTGTTTGTTTGTTTTAGTATCCAGAAGCCATGAGTTGTTAACCCTTAGGCTCGGTATTATGGATATCGCAACCTTTCGGCCTTGATTCCATTGTAAATACCGTAAATCTGAGAGAAATGTGGCTTTTCTGCCTACCCCCAGGAGTGAACCCGGACCACAAGGAGTTCGTCACCCGCTCACCGCGCAATCCGGTTTAGCCAACTACGCTAGAGAGACGGGTTAATCAGCTCTAGTCACAATGTCCGTTATATTTAACCTTAACACCACAACCAACACCACCGTCACCATCATCACCATCGTCGCTATCATCACCACTATCTTTCCCTTTCTAACAGATAGGGGTTCCCTAATTTAACTATGATATGCAGTTGAAACACGACCGGCTCACGCTGACGGGACTTGCTGCTGACGTCACCGGGTCGGGCTAACTATACATTAAAGAAGCGATTCTCAAACTGGGTGCCGAGGCACCTTGGGGTGCCGTGAGTGTATACCAGGGGTGTCGCGGCAAAATCAAGAAAAGTCGGCTAAAAATTGTGGAATTATTAAAGAAGGCATGTCGATACAAAAAAGTTGAACTTCAAGTTGTCTTCATTCGCCACTGTGGAAAAAAAGTATATTTCTTGTTTGAAAACCGCTGCGTTAACGCATCTTTAGCCCCACCCGGTGACGTCAGCTGGAGCCGGTCGTAGTTGAACCGTGTTTCTGGCATGTGCTCCTGTTAGATTAGTGACTTTTTGAGTCACTGTGAGGTAATTTTTCAGAATTCAATTTCTAGCGAAAGGAAGAGTCAACCCACACAAAAAAAAAAAAAAAAAACTAGCATCATTATCACCACCACCACAACCGCCATCATCATCACTACCATAACTTCACTTACTTACGTCAAATGAAATGCAAAACAAGGATTTACTTACAAATGCAGTATTACTTTTTCATATAACCATTCAGTAACTGATGTATTTTGTGTACATAAATTTATTTAGTAATTTTGAATGCATTTTTTTTTTTTTTTATATTGTAATTACATTTATTTTTAAGTACTGGAATAACATGATGACTATGTTGGCTTAATCCTTCTTTTTCATTTACTTTGTTTTGAGCTAACATGGGAGTTGATTACTCTCAAATATTCTATGTTATTCGATATGTGTATTAATAGTGCATGCATCTTCCATTCAGCAACATACGGAAGTGAGTCATTGATTATCTCCCAGTTCTTAAAAAAAAGAAAATATGGACTTTCGAGCTGAAATGCTACAGGAAAATTCTCAGAATCCCATGGAAAAAGAAGAGAAGAAATAGAGACATTAAAAAAAATTGAACATCAAGTAAATTTAACTAAAGAACAGCATCTTGTCTCGGAAGCTGAAATATTTTGGTCATATCAAGCGCCATGGCAGATTGGAACAAATAATAGAAGAAGGCATAGTACCATGAAGGAGAGGCAAGGGCCGACCAACACCAAGATGGGCACAGGATATAAGCGACTTCTTGAATATCAAAGTACATGAGTTGGGAGGTGTGGCGAGAAACCGAATTTCTTTTTTAGGCAGACTGTTATGGGAGCGACGTTCTGTAAAGGACCTGCTACATGATGATGATGATTAATCGCTGTGGAAATTTATTGTTTTGTTGTTTAGCTTAAATCTTTCCAAGTCTTCTTCCGTCTCTCTGATCCAGTATTTTCCCCACAAAGCTCTAGTTTACCTATTCCACATCTGTTTGATGATTTATTTCATCTGATTCTTTGCATCCTCTTTCACTGCTCCGGGTTGTTATTGAGATATATAAATTGTGATTCTTGCTCCTCTGGTCTCCTCGCCATGGACACTCAACACTGTTGTAGAACCGGTGTGAAATTTCCCCTATTCTGTTCTTTGTCTATCACAGACTGTTACCCTCTCATCTTTTGGTATATGGCTGTTGGCACCACATCGTCAGAAATTCTTTCTGGATGTGTATAATTCAGATATTTGTTTTAAACTGTCAGTTTGTTCTGTTACAATGCCATTTCTAATATTACCTATCTTATTCACTCCGGCATTCTTTGACATGTAATTTTTGCGGCAACTTCTGTCGATGTCTATCTACTAAAAAATGTATTCGTCATTAACTGGTTGTTTGTGTGTGTGCGTGCGTGTTGGCGGGTGGGTGTTGTTTTTATTTTATATACCACCCACTGTTAATTTAAAAAAAAAACCTTAACTGTATCTTCTCTGTGCACACAAAATGTCAGCACTCGTCTAAACAAAAGTAAATCTTCACTGCCTCGAGTTTTATCCATGTTTCATATAGATTATTCTCCATCATTTGTAGATATAACAGAAAAGTAGACCACACATTTTTTTTTCAGTGAGTAGATTGTGAATGTTCAGAAGACGAAGAAAGAAACAACTATAAATTCTTGTTTAAAAAAAAATACTCACAATAAATATTTACTCTCGTGTATAGCTTTGAGACATGTCTAGATGCTGTTTATGTTTTTTAATATGTATATTTTTAAAGTAAACATTTAATGTTACTATAAAACTGAGTAGTGTTATTATTGAAGAATTGTGTTGAATTCTTCTATGTGCTTCTATTTTAGTGATACCAGTATAATAATAATGTCAGTGTCAAGAGAGGACCCTCGGTAGTACTACCGACCCTCCTGGGCAAGCAAAAGATCTGGGCTATATTCTGAATAACGGTCCCCAATTATCGAGGCAGAAAATATACCCTAACAGGGCCTCAGTCACATGTCAATTGCGCACTTCCGGAGACTATACCGTCACCGCCGGGAGTATAGTGGAACCTCGCTTAACGAGCATAATTCGTTCCAGAATCATACTCGTTGAGCGAAACACTCGTTATGTGAAACAGTTTTTCTCATATAAATTAATGTAAAATACGATAATGCGTTCCATGTCGAAAAGAATACTCACAAAATGCTATGTATAACGTTTATTCAAAGAAAATGATATACATATTGTCAAGGAGAGTGAATCATCTTCATCTTTTCTTCCACTGTGGAACGAACCCACCTGGAATGCGAATTCGATTTGCAGAAAAAAAAAAGTCGAAGATCGTTGCTTTTCTGTTGCTTCCTCCTCTGACAAACTTTCCTCCAAAACTTATTGCTGTGAAACACAATGCAACTCATTAAGCTCTTGGGTGGTCAGCTCTTGGCTGTGGTCTTCCACAAGCTCTTCGAAATCACTGTTATCCACTTACAATCCCATGAAAGTGGCCAAAAATACAGTGTCGTTGACTACAGGTCCCACGGGTACCTTCTCGAATCCCTCAAAGTCACAAATCGGCAACGCTCTCCGGCCAAAGCTTCTTCCAAACAGAAGTTAGGGTTCTCTTGTAACCCCCCCCCCCCCCCCCAACCCCGCCTTGTCGATCATTTTGAGGCAGGGAACGATGTGGAAGTGATTTTTCCAAAAACTCTCTGAGAGTAAGGTTGGTCCCTTTAGTAACCTGAAAACAATGCTCGAAGAGTGCTTTAGTGTAAAGCTTCTTAAAGTTAGAAATAACTTTCTGGTCCAAGGACCGGAGTAACGGAGTGGTGTTGGGAGGCAGAAATTGGATCTTGATGAACTTATTATCTTCAGGGAGGTCATGTTGTAGGCCTGGAGGATTCATGTACATATTTCACAATATAACACAAGTTTGAGAAAATGTGTAATCACAAGCGACACTACGATGCTACTGGAACGAGTGCTAAACACAGACATGTCACATGCGCACAGTTCGGGACTTCCCCTGTCCTCGTCACTCTTTATACGAAAAGTCGCTCGTTAAGCGAGTCATTCTTTTACAATTTGATTTTCTCGTAATGCGAATTACTCGTTATGAGAGGTGCTCGTTAAGCGAGGTTTTACTGTATAGAATTGGGTCTAAACTAGATGTCTAGGACTCACGAGCAAATAAAATGAAGACAGCTGCAGGAAATGCGGTAGCTACTACTCGTGAGTCCCAGGGTGGCGGAAGTCGCCTAAAGTGCGCAATTTAAGTCGCCGGAAGTTCGCAATTGACACGTGACTGAGGCCCTGTAAGGGTATATTTTCTTCCTTGATAAATTGGGACCGTTATTCGGAAGATAGCCAAGATGTGAAAAAGTCGACTATATTACGTTCGGTTTTACTGTGTTAGACAGTTTACATAAGTTGTAAAACATACTCACAGTAAATAGTATTATTGTTTATTCTTTTTTTTTTTTCACCCGTAAATTTTTTATGACATGTAAAGGTAGTTCAGAGAAAAGGTGATTCTCTTCAGTCTTTAGTAATGAGTTACTAAGAAACACATCGCATAAAACCTATTATTATTCATGCACTTAAAAAATAGGACAAGGGACCAAGCAAGATAATGTATCAAATTTTATAAGGGAGCGCCGCTGGAACTACATCGGCCATGCACTCAGAATTGAAAAGACAAGACTTCCCCATCAAGCCCTCATATGGACACCGAAAGGGAACAGAAAACAGGAAAGACCAAGAGAGGCCCTGCGTAGAACCATCATCAGGGAAGGCTCAACCAGGGGTCTAATAAACATTCAAGACCTAAATCAGGTGGCAATGAACCGCCAGACACGGAGAGAGCTGTTGTCCTATATAGCCGTTATCCTATGCAGGGAAAAAAAGTTAGGTTTTCCTGTAATGAATTCAAATAATGCGAACAAAAAAAACACATTGTACAATTTACTGCCAGACATATTTTCGCTGTATCTTGTCAGGTGCCTTACTACAGAGTTACATCAATATAAAATGAAGCACAAAACTGAATAAATCCAACTGAAATGCGAATAGTTTCTTCCGACACATCGTGTTTGTTATTTGGCCACCGGAAGCTCACCCTAGTCACGTGTCTTATCTGGGTAACTTCAAATTTAAAATAAATTCCGTCTGCTTACAAAGGAGGGGGTTGTTGATTTTAATTGTTAAAGCTTCGGCGATTCTCGACAGTCTCCTGTTCGGAGTGTAAACCACATGGAAAGCACTGTCTGTGTCAGTTATGTGTCAGGAATTAAGTAGATGACGTCCTAATAAGAAGCGGGTTCTTTCGCGTTGTTTCAATAAGAACAGCATACTATGTTCAGTGATCGCCAGGATTGGTTATCATAATTAGGGAGGTGGGAGGTAGCACTGTGAAAGTAAAGGACCCTTTTACGAGCCCTTAGTCGTATATAGTGCTATAGTTATATAGTGCTAGACCTATGTTTCATAGACCAATCGGCAATCAGTGGCTGATGCAGCAGCAGGCTAGCTGCCTTTACTTCCCAAACTTTAACATGTACTAATTTTACCAGGGTGGACCTTTGCGCCAATGTGATTTTTCCCTTTAAATACCCGTGGATTACAGCCAATGACCTTGTGGCCCGCAGGCTAGCATCTAGCTCAAACACCACGGTTGTTCCCGTGTAGCACTGTGATTTTCTAAATTCTCTGCTAGATCAGTGGATGTGTGGTCGGGTTGCCCTCGAAGCTGGGATTTGTCTACCGCTCTGTGCCTCCTGGATTTACCGAGAAAAACATCTCAGCTGATCTGAGAACCGACATTGCAGCACTCGGGTCGGTCTCATAAGAAGACTACCCAGACAGAAGACAGACAGTCTTGAGTTCCCAGCCACTCTGACTGACCAACCCGGGTCAAAGAGAGCTCACTGCCCTGAACACACTGTTGCTGGTGAATAAATTTGAAAACTTATTCGGTAAGCATGCAACGGCACAAATCAAGAAAACAAGAGACAGCGTGATTGCCATTCTGAACAGAAACACCTGCACGTCGAAACTGATCACTGAAATAAAGAAGAACGGCAAGGAGATGCTTCAGCTTCCCAAAGAAATAATGGTGATGGCCATAAAGTTCCAGAACGTCAGGCGCTGGTTTGTGCGGAGAGTCAACCTACACCGGAACGACCAAGAGATCCCAGAAAACTTAAAGACAGAACCCGAAATTGATATTCACAAAAGCAGAGAGGATCGGATCAAAACACAACCCGTCGCCAGTTGCAGTCATCACCACAGAGGGAGAAGACATACCAGACAAGGCCTTTTTTAACCAGAGGAGGCTGAGTCCAGAAAGTACATACTACAGGTACTGAAGTGTTCCCAGTGCCAGAGCGACCTGTGTAAGCAAGCACGAAATTTGTCGGTACTGTTCGGAACAACACGCCTTCAGCGACTGCCCCCTGGCAAAACTACACCAAAACGTCTGGAAAGCCAACGCCAATAGGAAATGTGCCAACTGTTCCGGTCAATACGGGTGAGATCCAAAAGTCAGCCAGCAAAGCCCATAGAGATCAAGAGAGAGACGAGATGACTGATCTGCGAAGCATGATGCAAGCGTCCCTCGACTCTCAGAAACAATGGGAAGCAGAACTCGCATATAAGGCCACTTTCAAATCTGACATCCTGGCCATTGTGAGCGTCATTAAGACCATACAGGGGCAGAAAAAAATGGAGACCGAACTGCAAGAAATGAGAGAAACCCAACAGAGTCTCCTTGCCAGTCACATCGATCAAGACAAAACTAGCAGAAACATAGGCAACGTTACGTAAAACCAAAGAAAATAAAAAAGCCAAGTTAAGGAACGAGCTGCAAGCTACAACAAAGGGAATCCAGGCAGGAGAAGAAGATCGCAAATAAGCTGACAGGGGAGAGGCCCTACGGAAAGCAGGGGATGCCAGACTCGAAGCGGAGCCAGCAGCAGAGGTGAAAACACCATGGCATTCACCAACGAGGAAACACTGCGGGCCTTTGAACGCTCAAAGGCACTCCACTCTGAACTAGAAGCGGCCAGAAGCGTCTTAGTGAACGAGATCTAGCCACCAGTTAAATGCCTTACTGAAACAAACTACTTCAAATAAAGCCCCCCAGCAGACAATGTATGGTCCCCAAACGAACCGATTCAAACACCGAGCCGAACACCAAAACTCGGCAGAAAACACGGCAAGCGGCGAAACCACAGAAAACACGGCAAGCGGCGAAACCACAAAAAATAACGAAGAAACAATTACGCCAGCACCAACCCACCTGAAACCCAGTGTTCGAACAGTGCCGGACAGCCATGACAGAAAACCCCCCCTCCCCCACCAGAGCAGCACCAAATTCCACCCATAACCTGACGCAGTGCTGCCCCAGGGCAAGCAGTTATCCTCTCCTTGAGCGTACCAACCAGCCAAACAAACCCACCATAGCCCGCAATTTAGCAGACAGCAGTAATGTTTTCTGACCCTAGCTGAAAGTGGTAACGACAAATATTGAATTGAACTGAATTGGTTAGGCCTCTGGCGAGTGACAATCAACAGTTTCAAACTTTTGGACCATGAGTAATCTTAGTTTAATAGCTCTATCATTTATTATGCAGTTCTGGAGTGCTGATTTCTGGTTTGTGTACACGACAAGCTATTTATTTAATTAAATGGACCTCCAAGTGTCTGCACAGTTGAAAGCAGGGTTGCTGCCTCTGCTCTGAAGTTGGTCCGAGCTTTTAATACGACTACTGGGTGTTTCATTGTTGCTATTAAAGTGCTTGGTGTAGACCCTCCCCCCCCTTTCCTTCTTGTTGTTGCTATGTAGCTCCTAAGCGAGTACGAGTATGACGGAGCTACTGTAAAACAGTTGTCGGTACTACGTGTTCTGTGTTACTGTCTAATGTTGGGCGTTATATAACATAAACCTGATATCTGCTGTTGCACCATAACTTTTTGCAGAGGCGTGTATTAGAGAGGAGACCGACCTTGTCTATCCTGTAACGAGGAAAGTAAACTGAAAACTATGGTATGTATAGCAGAGTAGACCAGACCTATAGGCTGGCAACTGCTTCCGGTGGGGAAACTCCTACAGGCGGACAGGCAGAGCACTTCTCTTCTGGTGCGGCAGCTTTTGTACCAAATGTACTGGTGTTACCTTTCTTTTCGAGTAAAGAAGGCAGGCATAGAAGGCGACCATGCTGCATGGGCAACACTTGCTCTCTACAGTAATACTCAGTTTTGTAAACTAGGAACATGTTTAACACCTTTACGCTGCTCTGAGTCCCCCCCCCCCTTCCCCTTGCCCCTCAGTTTTACTGACTTGCTTAAAAAGGCTGTCTTTTAAAATATCCTATCTAATAATTGGTACAGAAAATCTATTATTAAAAAAAAAAAAAAAAAACACAATGTTGTGAGTAACTGCTGCCTGTAGACATTTCAGCCTAGTTAAATTATTTCCAATGAGAAAGATTAAACTTATTAATACATAGGTTACTCGTTTATTAGGTAAAATGCCAGACGGATATACAATCAGACAGTTACTGGTACCATCGGAATTTGCTGCTGAAGATGGAGACGGAGAGCTCATGTAGGTGTCCCGAGTGCTGATATGTCGATTCTTTATTCAACATTCATACTCGTTTATTTTTAAAGTTAAGCAATAATTACGATTGTAATATCTTAGTCTTACTTCTTCTTCTTCTTTTGTCAAAATCTGCTTGTGCCGCTAGGCGTAGCAGTCTATCAGATGATCGGCAACCGAGCCAGGGCGCGCTCAGTCGCTTCATATGCCGTGATGTTATGAAGTCTCAAGTTGTCCGTGACTCCTTCAATCCATCTTCTTCTTGGTCTTCCCCTGCCTCTTGGTGTTTCGATTTTCATGTTGTATGCTCTTGATGCTGGCATCGTTGGTTCCATTCTCATTAGGTGACCAAACCATTTCATTCTTTGCTTCTTAATAAATTTAACGATGGGTATGGTTCCAATAGTTCTTGTAATCACATCATTTCTTATTCGATATCTTCTGGTTTTATATGCAGCCATTCTCAAACATCTCATTTCACAGGTGGTTAGTCTTCTCTCGTGTTCTTTTGTTAATGTCCAAGTCTGACATTGATAACCCAATGTCGGTATAAAAATTGTATTTATAATTTGTCTTTTTATCTCAGCTGGGACAGCAGGGTGTTTTAAAATTGGGGCAAGCTGATATGCGACATTGCTGACTTGTTGGATTCTTGCTTCGATCTCTGTCTATTCTACCATTGAATGTAAAGATACTTCCCAAGTATTTAAATTCTTGCACTTGTTTTAGGCTGTGATCTAGAATCTTTATGTCGTTGGTCTGTTGCTCTCTACTTATGCTCATGACTTCTGTCTTTTCAGTATTGATCTTCATATGATCCTTGAGGCAACTGTCGTGTAGTAGGTTTATGTGGTCTTGCAGCTGTTTACTATCACTGTGAAATAACTTAGTCTTACAATACATTGAAAAAGGTGTGAATGGTGTATTAAAATGATCTCTCTCTCTATCTCTCTCTCTTTCTTACTCTCTCTCTCTCTCTGGTTTTACAATATCATGTTATCAGATAGGCTACCAAACTTAGGGATAAAACTGTCTGGTTGTCATAAATACACTATTTTTGTAGTGGGGATACAAAATTGCGAAACATGACGGATTATGACTCAGACGAACGTGATTGATGTAAACACAACCAAATCTGATGACGTAACACACAAGTCTCACATCTGGTAGCCCGTGGCACATTCGTCGAATTATCCATCTCCAAAAAATGGCCCAGTCTCCAACCAACGACGTTCTCTACGGTTCTGACAAAGGTAAGCCTTGTTTACTCTGCAAATATGTTTTTTTTTAAGAATCGTCTTATAATAGAACTGCATATGCTGCGTTGATTTTTCACCGATATTAATACATTAATGATAACTACTGCTGCTATAGTATTGTGAACTGATGTAACAGCTAAATTACATACATTTGAATGTTTACACTTACAGTAAGACGTTTGTGAGTTGTGATCAGAATCTACATCTAATATTTGTGTCTTTTGAAATTAGCTAGGAAAAGAATAATGCATTAGTCAAATGTATTTGATTTGCTCAGATTGTCACTGTTTAAACTGACTCTAGCAGGACTGGATTAATAATTATTAATATGATTATCATATTCTAGGAAGTTGTGATTTGATTTTAGTTCTCAGTATAAACAGTACTTTTTGTTTTACTTGAATAGTTTGAAGCAGTTGTAAATAAATATTACAAATAATTGTTTGCATTTTTGCCCATTATGGAGCATATGCCTTCTGCTAAAGGACAGGATTAGGAAGGCACAATTACAATAAAAGATCAACTTAGAAATGATGAAAACAGAATGACTCTGAATGAGAGTTGGCACAGAACCACTGAACTAACTTCATCAGTTTAGCGTGTTACAAGTTTGGCACCAGACAGGGCACCAAAGAGAGAGAGAGAGAGAGAGAGAGAGAGAGAGAGAGCAGTGTTATAAAAAAACACTGATGACAGAGGGCGACCACGATGAATATAGACTGTGAAAATATAGAACTGAAAAGCGACCAGAAGAGCTCATTTTAGAGGTCGCTACACTGGGGTTTCCAGATGTAAAAAAAAAAATTACAAGATAGTCCTTTTTTCAAAAATTATCAGATTTCTCTGACCCATCTTCTTTCTAGTACTAATGTTAACATAATATAATCTGGCAGATGATTCTACTTTTGACAATATCTCGTCCACAACCTCTGAATTGGATGGTGCAGCAGAGGCAGATACTCCTCCAGATGAAACTCCAGAAGAGCGTGAGAAGAGGATGACTGAGTGGAGAGAGGAACTGCAGAAGGTAGGTTATATGAAAAGTGGAAACATGTTTTATGATAGCATTTTGAACAGGAATTAGGGATGGCTCAACCTTTGTGCTCCCATAAAATGCTTGGCCAAATAAATGACCTTTTTTCTTCTTTATAAGTTTGTTACAAAGAAACACATTGTTATAATTTTCAAAACTCTACTTGTTGAAACTAGAGGAAGAGAAGAAGATGCAGAAGAACTTTGGAGTCTTTGAATGAAATAGAATATCGAGTATGTTGAGACCTATGACCACTAGCACTGAAGCCTGCTATTTAATGTCTACATTCTAGTATGGTATAGGGTTCTATATTAAAGACTTGAGATTGATAACATTCTGTCAAACTGATTGCACTCTGGTTGCTGTGGAAACCTAGATAAACAACGGCCATATTGGATTTATTGCGACCGGTCTAAAACCACAATTTTTGTATGTACAGGTTCAGTTTTTGGTATATTTATATACTCATAGCCCCTTTGCACAATTAGAGAGCCTTTTTATCATATCGTTTACCATTTATTTTTTTGAAATTTGGCATATATTTTTAGACAATTTTTGTGGCTTTCCAACTGCTGCACAAAATCTAAATCTTAGTTTCACAAACGCCGAACATACTTCAAGGTTTGAGAGAAAACCTTGTCTTCCAGATCTTCTAACTTTGAATATATTTTTTTTGCTTTGTTGTGAAATGTTTTGTGATGAGGACCTTGCAGGTTTATATTTTTTACAAAAAATTATTGCACGTGGTGGCTCCCATTCCACAAACTAATGCAGAAGAAATAGACTGTTTGTTGATAGCAAAAGATCTATCCCCATCATTACTTCTCGAAGCTAAGTACCTTCCACAAACTACTTCTTAAGCATGCACAGCTAATTATTGAGTTTTCTTGCTGTCAGTTTTTAAAAAAAAGAGCAGAATTTTTACTTAGTGGACAACACAACGTTTTGATGATTTTGTCAGTTGAAGAAAAGTCAACCACTCTTCTGTTCTCCCATTTTTTAATGTCCATTATTATCAGCAGAAACACACTTGCTGCTAGAGGTGGTCATATATTCATACATATCTCTCTTAACTCTTTGAGTCCTAAGGCACAAGGCACGCATCATACAATCATAGATTCCTACCTGCAAGCCCAATTAACGCAAGATGCGCCAATTTTACGTCTCTTTTGACTACCCCTTGGGCCTGTGATGCTAAACCCCCTGGGACTCAAAGAGTTAAACTGGCTTCAGGATTTTTCTGCAAGAACATTGTAACTTCCACAACTTTGAGAATATCTAGAAGATGAAGGTACAGAATCACTGACTGCCAAAATTCCAGGACGCTACTAGCAACATTGTTAGTTGTGTTGCAGTTCAAATTTTCTCTAATGTTAATGACGCTCTGGTAGACCTTTCTTTGCTTATGAGCATTTGCCAATTGTAGACTTTGAGATTTCTTACGTTGATCGACTAAGTGGAGTTTTAATTTATTAGAGCGCAGCATTTTTCGAGCAACAGCATTCTTGCTGTAGGTCCTTAAACAATTGGTCACAGCGGCCATCTTTGAGAATCGCATACCCACGTGATCAATTTCAGCCAGCTGGAATCGCCTATAGAGACTGAGGTCGTGTTTACCCCCTTGTATGGAAGTTTCTGGGCTTTTATACAGGTCATTGAATCGGCAGTGAATGGAAAACTTGAAACACCATGATCATGAATCTCACTGAATAGTGCAGGGGACATAATTACTGTCAGAATAGTAAATAATACAAAGTTATATCCTTGTTCAAATAGCGTTGCCAAAGTGCGAAAAACTGCAATTTTGGAAACAATTTCATTAAACAAAATATTTCACAGCTAGGGTTAGCTCAGTAAAGTTTTCTGTTTCATTAAAATAACACATTTTACACAAAAACAGATACTGAATCCTACAGAATACATTTTAAAGTGTGTAAAAACGAACTTTTACAAAAATTGCCAAACTAAAGAAAATTCACTGTTTTAAACACCCGCACATGACCTTTAGCATAATTATGTCTTCATGTCTACACTCTGTGCAGTTGCAACCAGCACCAGAGCTATTATATAGGTGTATTGGGCACTGCTGAAAGATGTCATGTCATTAAATACCTGTAAAATTGGCAAACCGGCTTTTTTGGGTAACCAGCACTAAACTCTTTAGGAGAGTTTTTAAAAAAAAAAAGTAAAGGATTCTTTAAGCACATTGAGACTTGTTAGTTGTGTGTAGCTCTCTATGTTTTTTGAGCAATTTACATTCCATTGGTAATGTGATCAAGATTAGGCTAAACATTCTTTTCAAAACATTTTCTTTCACTAATTTTATGCTGGGTTGACCTCAGAGTTCAGATTACTTAATAAAGTAACAGAAATTGTCTATCATCCAGCTTGAAATCCACAACTTTGGAATACTGACAGTTTATTTCAAACCATTGAAATGGCACCATAAGTTACAGAAATGTATATTATTGAAGCATATGTCAAATAACAAGCACAGCAACAATTTAATAACACAGTAGACCTTAATGCTTTGTCTGGAATACACAAACATTTAAGAAAGGTATTTGATTGGTGTCAGCTCTGTGGCTAAGTCAATGCGAATGCTTCGTAATGCCGGGATGCTGGGTTCGATCCCAGCTGCGGGCCATGTGCCTTGCGTTGGTTTCGACAGTGGAATCAAGAAGGCCGACCGTCCAGAAAGCAATGGCAAACTAATGGACGTAAATTTGCCTAGAGAAACCACACAACAGCCAGGGACTGTTAGGGTTGATATTGCAACGTCCTGTAAAGGATACACAACTAACATGTCTGATTGGTAGGTTCCAGTGTGTCTACGTCATTGCCATAAATAAACAGAGGGAGAACCCTTGAGGCTGAGGTCACAATAGAATCATGAGAATTTGAACTGAGGTTCACTGTGGGCTGATGGGCAGATGTATTAGCCACTGTGCTACCACAGTTCCTTTCATGGGGTGAGAAGGGAGTCAAACTGTTGAATTACTATATTCCCCACATGGATGAGTTTAATCCTCATCAAAGAGTAAATATGTCAGTGTTTTGTTTTCATGCAGATAGTTTATTTGTTGCTACTACAATTTATCTTATGAAACTGAACTAGATCTTCTTCTCTTATGTTCACTGGCTGTAAACTTTGGTGGAAAGTTCTGGTGTCGTGTCATTAAAAACCTGTACAAATGGAAAACCAGCTTTCTTGGGAAACCAGGGTTAACTACAACTTCTGGTCTTTGGTCCTTTTCCAGAACTTTAGTTTTGTGTGTGCATCCATTTTACAAATCTGGCTTATTTGTATGCAGACTGCTGGTTCCTCCATTCTCAGTCAGATGCAGTGTGAATGGAGTGAATCTGTTTTTTTTCTTCCCTGCATTGGGGCACCAGAACCCACACTAGTAGAACAAGTTTAGTTTCAGTTTATTTTTCATATCTTGAAACTGCGCTTCTTCTTCTTCACAGTTATACACAGTTGGATTGGTTCCATGCTGACTGGGGACAAAAATCAAATCCTGACAGTGCTAGAAATTATACTCTGAACCCTTGCATTAACTAGTCAAGTGACCACTGTGTTAGAAGAGACCTAATGTAGGGCTACAGTGGCTGCATCTACCTCAATTCTTATGCTAGATGTAGTTTTGCATCTTTTCATTGTGTTCTATAATGTAGACTGTGAACTTTATTCTATATTTCATGTAATTTAGTACCAACCTGAGAGCCTAGATTATGTTTATACATGGAATAAGGGAACAACCGTGGTGTAGTGGCTCGCTTGTGAAATCGAAGATCGTTGTGTTCAGTGTCCTGAAGAAGTCCAGCTGGGTATAACTATGAACTAGCACATTTTCTGGGAGGGAAAGACAAGGGGCAAAGGTGATTCTCTCCACTCTTTATAACGAATCAAGAAACTGCACTCAGAACATTCCTACACAAGCTCTGTCTCCTTTTTTTTAAGTAACCAATGAAGAGTCGACATGCTAGTTACAACCTGATTAAAAGTCCACCACTGTTTCCCCTATAGTGTTGAATATCTTCGTCAACTTCTACACATCCCCATTAAATGAGTCTTTCAGTGTATAGATTACCGGTCTGTTCTTTTGTACTGTCAATTTGATCCCTTAAAGCCGTCACCACATCTGCTTTATCATGTAGTAGCTCACTGCCCAGAGGAACTGCAACAGCTGGTCCGTCAGCCTGCTTGTTACCTCGCACACCTAAAGTTCATATTGGCTGAATGAATTTACTCAAACCTTATGTACCTTTACAGCATTATCTGCCATTAATATTACCTTTTACTATTAGAGATTTATGTAGAAACATCTCTTATCCATATTCTTTTTTTTTTTTTTAAAGGTTGAATCAGAAATTGTAATGTTGCGTCAAGTGTTGGGTAGCAAAGTGCGCCACGCAAATGAACTGAAGCGAAAGCTTGGCATCACACCATTCCAGGAATTCAAACATGATCTGCAGCAGGGACTTGAGCAGATCAAGAACTCTGAATCGTGAGTGCTTGTTAAGATGTTCTTAACACTTTTGTTATAAGTATATAAAATTAGAAATGAGGACATTTTTTCAACAGAAAACTGTTTAATGAAACAAAAGATTTGTTATGTTAACACGATTGATGTCTTTGCACACTGAGCATTCTCATGCGTTCTCAGTCCTCTGATGCAGCAGCCACTCCAGAATACCTTAACTTACTGATTGTTTCCATGAGAGGTTGGTTATAGTATCCCCCGTTTTTACCTCAGAGAGGGCACAGACATGCTTCACCAAGCTTAACTCCCTGTTCACGCAATCATGTTAGCATCAGAGATTCAACATTATCCTCTAATCTAGTCCATACAGCATTGATAATATCGGCTGCATCCATGCTTCTTTCCATTTGCATTGGTGCATTACTTGCCAGCTGGTCAGCTCTTCCATTACCATTTACTTCTGGATACCTAGATGTGTAGATCCAGATTGTGGTGGTTAGCAGTGATTTCTGAATACTTTCTACCCATTCGGAGGGTAGACTACGTGTTGCCATTTTCTGAAGCATTGTTTGTAGTGTTGGAGACTTCTTCGTGCAGTTATCTAAGATATAGAATCTATGAGTAGCAAACATATAAACCTGTAAGTACAGTGGCCTTGTAATCAGTGAGAGGATTGGGGAGGGATCTGCAGTCCGGGTCGGGTCTTCACTGTCAAGATAGGCACAAGAGAGTTGGTGCCTAACTCCTTTTATGATGTTCTGAGGCAGCTTGTTTTGCAAGGCAGGGTGAGAGAAAGGCAGTTGGGCGAGGCTTTTGCAAGAGCCTTTTGCTGGATCTGGAGAAAGTGGAATAACATCAGGGGGGAGGATCTCACTAGGCTGGTCCGGATTTCTGTTGGCAGAAGTCACTCTGTGACAGTCCAAGGTAACAATCAATCATCTCCTGCAAATAGCATAGCCATCCTGTCAAGTCGAAACATTTCTAGTCATGAAAGGAGTCATATCCCTCCTAAATCCTTTCACTGATTACACGATAAATCCCACCAACTGTAGTCTGTATCAACACATGGAAAGTGCATCTGCAGCAAGAGATTAGGAAGGAAAGCCTCTGAATCCAATCTGTTATTTTGAGCCATGAGGATATCCAGCCTAATATGGGTCAGAACTGAGAACGGGATATAAAGATGCAACATAGCCACTGCAATGACTCTGTTCTTATTGGCTTTGGCTCTAGTCACTGCAGACTCCTGTTTCACACCACGACATCAACACGATGAGTAGAAAATGGACGATAACAAACATCACAAGAGAGTGTCGTTCTTTTTATTCTTCCACTCGCTGTTATCTCAGCCGGTACATAAAAGAAAACATGTCTAAGGTTGATGCAAACAATGATTAAAAAAGTCAGATATTAGTGGAACTCATCGAAATACAACCGCACATTCCAAAAGTCACAATGAAGCACGCAAACTTCCTCCGTGTTGGCGACGCAAACACATTTCAACCGGCAGACAAGGTTTCCCGTCCCTTGTTGCTGTTTGGCCAGGTAGGGCGTTGGAACTGACATTCATACTCAGACACATTCTGGATCCACAAACATTTCTCCGTTCTTCATGCACTCCGTTTCTTTGCCTAAACGAGACTCCCCACATGCTCTTTCTAAGGCATTATATAACCTTTTAACGCCCACATTACAATTATGACTTTTCCGTGTTCTCCGATTCACATGGGTTTTATTTGGCCAACATTTTCTCCGTGATTCACACGGGTTTCATTTGACCAGCATTTTGTCCGTGACTCACGTCACTGTCCTTGTTACACTCAATTATTCCATTCATATTTATTAGCTGACGTCATTCCATCTGGGACATAATTTATCGAGGAGAAAATGGTTCACTACAGCCACGGTAGCGCATACAATAGCATAGTTCACTAAAGACAAGATGGTGCAAGTTCTGGCCAGGTTGTGAAAAGGCATGGTTGTTCTCACGGCATAAAATGGGCAAATTGGCCTTTCAGCCTGCTCTAGGGCTAGCACTCCTAATAGTGACAATTAAATAGTGGTGTGTCATTAGAAATAAACCTTCATTGTCAGCAGTTGTTTCGGAACATAACGAACAACACCTGGGGGTTGTATCCTGTTGTTAACCTACCACTTCAGAGAGTATCGAGAAGATAAAGTGGCAGAAACACTAGACGAAGGTCTGCGTCTTTCGGCTGTTTTTGTTTGCTGCTCCGTGAATGTCTTTCTACATATTTACAGTACACTTTTAACAGCCATATCAGAATAGTTTCTTCTTGTGCTTATAATCTGCCAGTGGAACAGTGTCCCAAGCCAACAAAAGCCAGGTCCTCTGTAGAAGACTTGTTTAGGCCTGGTTGGATTTTGCAGCTAGTTATTATTTTTTCTTGATGAGGTAGTCAGTGTCATGTCAAACCACTTTTATTCTGCCTACCAAACCAACCTAAGGTTGATTGACTAGGAACATGTGAAGCTAATTTCTGTGCATTCCTGTTCCTTGTATCTGGATATCACATGCTTTGACTTAGCTATTAAACAGCTCAGCTCAGACACTTTAGTGTAATATTTGTGAAGATGTATCCTTGTCCATTTGTTGCTGTGTGCTGATGAAGGCTTTTTAGCCACACCATTCATGTTGTCGCTCAGAATTGTGTTCTTGGAAAGGTGACCAGTCTTTGTTTTCAGTGTGGTCGGTTTTTATATTTGCCAGTCAGATACGATCATTCCCCATGTATGATTTTCTCAGATACCAAAGGACAAATGACACTTTACATCAGTTAAATGAAAAGATATCACAGACGCAGGCGTGAGTTTTATGTTGTTTTGGTGTTAACAATCCCATAGGCATGCATTTGCAGTGTGGTATAGCATGTGTTGTGATTATTCCAATTTTGTTTTGTTATTTTTTTTAGTGATCTTTACCTTTTGAATGGAAAAGTATCTCAATGTCTTTTGTATGAATTACGTAAATAAACATAAACATGTTTATTTATAAACAGGTAAACATGTTAACATTACACTGTAAAAAAAGATTTAAAGTTGAAAGCATTCAGTGGGTTTTTTCATACGGCTAAGCCTCTTCATGATGAGTTTATTAGGAAAGAGAATAGGGGCTTTTGAGCTGAAATGCTATAGAAAGATTCTCAGAATATCTTGGACAAAGAAGATGAGAAATATTGACATCATAAAAGATCTGAACATCAAGGAAGATTGGCTAATAAACAGCATCCTTTCTCGAAAGGTGAAATATTTTGGTCATATCAAGTGCCACGACGGATTGGAAAAAATTATAGTTAAAGGCATGGTACCAGGAAGGAGGGGCAGGGGCCGACCGACATGAAGATAAGCACAGGATATAAGTGACTCCTTGAGTGTGAAAGTGCATGAGGTGGAAGAACTGGAGAGAGACAGAGTTTCTTTCAGGCAGACTGTGATGAGAGCGACATTCTGCAAAGGACCTGCTGCATGATGATGAAGCCTCTTCATAGAATGGCTAACCACCTGCTGAGATCATCACACACAGAACAGGCTTTGTAGCTCCTGTGATGATCCCAGGGATTTCCAGAGAAGTTGCACTTATGAATTGAACAGTGTAGTCCATGATGTGGACCTGCAACCTTTAGAGTGCAAAAAAAAAAAAATAAATAATAGACACACGAAATAGCACATTATTACATTTTGTTCCCCGTGTGTTTCCGGGGCCCTATTATAGGGAAAACAAGAGTAGACCCACTGCCTACCCAAAAGCATGTCGTAAGAGTCGACTAATTGGGAGCTTCCTTCATAGTTGGAGTGCATCAGTCTGAGAGGCTAGGAACCAGCAGTCTGCATACAAATGTGTCAGATTTGTAAAATGGATGCACATGCAACACTCAGGTTCTGGAACAGGACTGCAGTCCAGAAGTGGATGAACAACCAGAGTTTATAGCTGGTAAACGTGAAGAAGAAGAAGAAGATTACATTTTGTGTCATCATCATCATGTAGCACATCCTTTGCAGCACGTTGCTCTCATCACAATCTGCCTGACTGAAACTCAGTCTCTTTCCAGCTCTGCTGCCTTGCACACTTTCCTACTCAAGGTAGCACACTTTCCTACTCAAGGTAGCACACTTTCCTACTCAAGGTAGCACACTTTCCTACTCAAGGTAGCACACTTTCCTACTCAAGGTAGCACACTTTCCTACTCAAGGTAGCACACTTTCCTACTCAAGGTAGCACACTTTCCTACTCAAGGTAGCACACTTTCCTACTCAAGGTAGCACACTTTCCTACTCAAGGTAGCACACTTTCCTACTCAAGGTAGCACACTTTCCTACTCAAGGTAGCACACTTTCCTACTCAAGGTAGCACACTTTCCTACTCAAGGTAGCACACTTTCCTACTCAAGGTAGCACACTTTCCTACTCAAGGTAGCACACTTTCCTACTCAAGGTAGCAAACTTTCCTACTCAAGGTAGCACACTTTCCTACTCAAGTTATCACTTCTATTCTGTGCCCATCTTCACTCACGTGCATCCACTAAAACATTTGTTAGCTGAATCAAAATTTTTTTAGCGATGCCGAAAAACATGAAGCCAATTTTTAATTAGCCGAACAGTTCATTAGCCAGGTTGTTCATTGGCTAAGGTCATCGTCATCATCATCATCAATTTTCACTTCTACCGTCAAGCATTGTGAGAAGGAACAGTTTGCAGGCCATTGCTTGATGGGCGGCAGCGGCTATTGTCATTCCGTGTCGATGTAGAAGTCCCTAAATATCATCAATCCATTTTCTCCTAGAGCGGCCTCTTGCTTTCACTTCAGATCTTTTTATGTGTAGCGTCTGCGTTGATAGTTGTTCTGGCTGCATTCTTACTAAATGACCAAACCATTTGATCTTCTGTTTCTCGATGAATTTTCTGAATGTTGTTGTTCCTACAGTCTGTCTGATAATATCATTTCTAACTTTGTCTCGGATGGTTGAGTTAGTGCTGTTTTCAGGCATCTGATTTCACAAATGTTAATTTTATGTAGGTTAGCCTTTGATAATGTTAAAGTCTGGTACTGGTAGCACAGTGTTGGTATGAATATGCTGTTTATAATCTGTTACTTGTCACTCATACATGTCTGATACCGGTAGCACAGTGTGAATTTGCTGTTTATAATCTGTTTCTTGTCACTCATACTTTAAATATTCATGTCTGATACCGGTAGCACGTTGTGAATATGCTGTTTATAATCTGTTTCTTGTCGCTCATACTTTAAATATTCATGTCTGGTACTGGTTGCACAGTGTTCGTATGAATATGCTGTTTATAATCTGTTTCTTGAAGCTCATAATTCAATTATTCAAGTCTGGTACTGGTAGCACAGTGTTGCTGTTTATAATCTGTTTCTTGTCGCTCATACTTTAAATATTCATGTCTGGTACTGGTAGCACAGTGTTGGTATGAATATGCTGTTTATAATCTTTTTCTTGAAGCTCATACTTTAAATATTCAAGTCTGGTAGCACAGTGTTTATAATCTGTTTCTTGGCTCTCATACTTATGTTGGATGTCTTAATAACTGTATCAGTTGGTATATAAGTGCAGTGGCTTGTTGGTATCGTGTTTCTTTTCCCGATCTTTCTCCCGTCCTGCAAGAATACACTTCCAAGATATTTAAATTCTTTACTTGCTTCAGACAAGTACCATACAACCCACTATGTAGCGGACTAGGAATTCTCTGCTGTTCAATTTTAGGAGTTTTTATTTTCATATATTCTACATGTTGAACCTAGCCTGTTCAAATGTTCTTGTAGTCTACTCTCCTCATTGTAGAACATGCACTGATAGTCTGCAAATAGTAGCTTGTTTATTGTGTGTGGATCTAGTTCTTTATCTGAAAAGTAAAGTTCCTCATTTTCTAGATTTTCTGGGTCGGCTGCTTTATAGCTGTTTTTTGTTTTGATATTCTGTCTATGTATATAGTGAATAAGAGAGGGGAGAGCGCACATTCCTGCCTCACCCCTGTATTTTTTAAAATCATAAACATATCAGATAGGCCTTCTTGTGTTCTCACTGAGCTTTGGGAAGTGTGGTACATGGTGACGATGTTATCTAGCAATTGTCATTCTATCCCACAATCCTCAAGTATATCCCATAGTTTGTTTCTGTCTACTCTGTCAAAAGCTTTTCTTGATCTACAAAGACAGTATTCAATGCATGATCATTTTCAATGGGGTTTTTCGCAGACTTAGTGCAAATAAGGAAGAGGTTTCACTGTGTTAATATAGACGAGGTTGCACTTAGTGGATCATGTAGTGACATCTTCATTGCTCAAAGCGGTACCCGGGGCTTATTTTACAATAGGTCAACCTGGAAGCTAAAGTCAGTTATAAAAAGCAAATGTGCTGCATATGCATAAAATAATACATTATTCACAATATGTTTATACCTAAAGTACGTGATTATTATTTTTGTTTTTGTGTTTGTTTTGGGTAGAAATACTGATACTGCAACTTAAACGCATCTATAAGAAGATACATTGTAGCAAAGAGAAAAATATTCTTTCGCCAAGTTATAATTGGAGCCGTTGCTTATTTGTATTTGATTTGCAGTTTTTTTTTAACAGTTGAATTTTACGAGGGGGCTTGAAATGAAAAGCTTACATTTTTGTTTTGCTTTTGGGTATTCTGGGGGAAAAGATAGTAGAAAAAATGTATAAATCTGTTGTAATCATCACCGCTTTCAATGCAAGTCCTGGAGCGCCGAGAAAATGCTTGGACTCCAGTGGAAACAATTCTCTTGGTTATGTGCTTAGCCACTCAGTGTGCACCAATGCTGTCAATGCTGTAACTCTACATTGGACCGAAAAGTCTTTCCTTCCAGTGACTCTAAGTTGTTTAAACAGGGGGAAATAAACTTGGTTCTAGGTCTGGGGAGACGGAGGATGTGGTATGTTTGCACTAAAAGTGGAGGTCTTCGATGGTTTCAGGCTATTGCACAGGCAGTATAAATTTGAGCATTGTCATGTTGCCAAAGGACACCTTTATTCAGAAGTCTTGCCAAAGGACACCTTTATTCAGAAGTCTTGCCAAAGGACACCTTTTTTCAGAAGTCCACATCGTTTGGATTTGGTTGCTGGTGAAAGATGATTCCTGAGCTCCGTATACGTATCCCTGGTGACAGTTTTCCTTCTTGGCATGTAGTATTCTAAAATACTAAGTCATCCCAAAAGACTCAGCATAATCTTTGCTACAGATGGCTGCATGAGAAACTTCTTTGGTTTCAGTATGCAGGGAGGACATCATTCCTTTTGCACTCTCTTTGTGAGGAGGCCATCTTTGGTTTCAGTATGCAGGAAGGACATTATTCCTTTTGCACTCTCTTTGTGAGGAGGCTATCTTTGGTTTCAGTGTGCAGGGAGGACATTATTCCTTTTGCACTCTCTTTGTGAAGAGACTATCTTTGGTTTCAGTTTGCAGGGAGGACATCATTCCTTTTGCACTCTCTTTGTGAGGAGGCTATCTTTGGTTTCAGTTTGCAGGGAGGACATCATTCCTTTTGCACTCTCTTTGTGAGGAGGCTATCTTTGGTTTCAGTATGCAGGGAGGACATCATTCCTTTTGCGCTCTCTTTGTGAAGAGGCTATTTTTGGTTTCAGTATGCAGGGAGGACATCATTCCTTTTGCACTCTCTTTGTGAGGAGGCTATTTTTGGTTTCAGTATGCAGGGAGGACATCATTCCTTTTGCACTCTCATTTTAAGGAGACTATCTTTGGTTTCAGTATGCAGGGAGGACATCATTCCTTTTGCACTCTCTTTGTGAGGAGGCTATCTTTGGTTTCAGTATGCAGTGAGGACATCATTCCTTTTGCGCTCTCTTTGGTTTCAGTGTGCAGGGAGGACATCATTCATTTTGCACTCTCATTTTAAGGAGACTATCTTTGGTTTCAGTGTGCAGGGAGGACATCATTCTTTTTGCACTCTCATTTTAAGGTGACTATCTTTGGTTTCAGTGTGCAGGGAGGACATCATTCATTTTGCACTCTCATTTTAAGGAGACTATCTTTGGTTTCAGTGTGCAGGGAGGACATCATTCTTTTTGCACTCTCTTTGTGAGGAGAATACCTCATATGTAGCACTTCACTAAATAAGGAAACAAAATCCATTGCTGCTGCTACAGAGAATTGAATCTTGGATTGCTGTACTGTAAGACTCGATATTTTAATGCTTATGTGAAACTCTTATAAAATCATATTTATTTGTTTCTAGTTCAGTCTCTGAATTAATTATGAGGAGTGTTCACTAGTTCTGTCAGTAACTACTCTTGTTGTGTGGTCGTAAGTTTTGCATCTGTGTAAATATCTCTGGACACTTGTAAATGTGCATTGCTTTTTCTAACAAGGAATGCTTCTTACAGTATCTGTTCTTGTTGCATGGCTGTTATGTTATCACACAATGGATGTCACTCTCCAGTGGATATTGTCATGCATGCTTTGTCCTTCGATGCACCAGCCATTCCTAAGTACCTCTGCATGACTTGAACGTGTGTACATTTTTATTGTATTACTAAATTGCCAATTTGAGTGGGTACAGGGTCCAGTCCCGGGAAGTAAAGGCGGCCTGCGTGATGCTGACCACATCAACCATCTTGTGCAATTGGTCAATGAAATATAGGTCTAGCCCTATAGCCCTATACGCCTAAAGGCGTGGAAAGTGGTCATTAACTTTTTTTTTTTTTAAATTTCCACAGTTTCTGGTGGCCTTACAGTTAGTCAGTGAGTGTTGAAGCTAATGAAATATATTGGTGTTTAACGATGAAACTTTTGTGTACTTTTGTAAACTCTGGAGGAAATTTCTGGTTGTTCGTCCACCTCTGGACTTTAGTCTTTATTTGAGAACTGATGTTTCCCAGGGCTGACCTGTTTATATGCAGATTGTTGTTTCCTTGTCTTTCAAGCAGATGTACTCTGACTTCAGAGGAGGCTTCTAGTTAGTCCACTATTAACATTATGCATGTTGGGAAGGCAGGGGGTCTATCCCCCCTCCCTTTTTCAATGGGGCCCCGGAACTTACACAGGGCAATTACTGATGTAAGAACTGAAATCCTAGCACCCTAGACCCACCCATAGATGCTCCTTCTTCCACAGCATATGTCTTAAGATTTAGCTAACTGTTTGCAGGGATTTGTAAAGGACAGTGATGCTAGATTAGTTGCAAAGGGGCTGCACGGGGAATGCATTTGTATCTTTTTTTGATGGCTCCTTTCCATCTTTCTAGACTATTGTACCACAAGGAGGCTTAGAACTCACAACCCATGGCAATCCCATTAAGGTCAGAGGTGAAGTTCCTCCTCTCTGTAGCTCAAAGTTTGGGCAGTATTGTAGAGACCAATTGTTGCCCATGCATCTTGATCCTTCTCTTGGCCTGCCTTGTTTACTCCAGAGGAAGGGTAACACCAGTGTGCTAGGAACAAAGAACACTGCTGAAGCTGCTAGATCAGATGAGCAGAGCTCTGTCTGCCTATCGGAGCTTCCCTCCTAGACCAGCTGTCAGCTAGGCTAAGGGCCTGGTCTGCGCTGCCACAACATTTCCTCTTTACATATCTCTTTACTTGATTGCAATTTACTATACTTTCAGTTACCAGAAGACCTCCGCTGTAGTGAAGACTGCAACCGAAAAAACATCGAGTGCCATCAACACTGTAGGCCAGGCAGTGATCAAGAAGATGGGGGATATTAAGTGAGTATCCAGATCTGTTGTCCCTCTTTGGGTTCCGGGGCCTTCTTTAGTGTCAGTGGGAAGTGGGTGAGAATAATCCAACACCTCTAGCATGCCTGTAGAAAAATACGACCTGTTAGGGCTTTGCTGAAATCGAATGTTTTGGGTCAAAAGGTGCAGATGTTGCAGCCTAGCTGTAAACCACCCTTTTAAGGGCAGATGGAGAAGTGGGAGATATTTCTGTTTTGTATTTATTGGTCTGTTCGAGTTATGTGTTTATTGTCTGTAACAATGAACATTATATTATCGTGGGGAGAAAGTTTGCTGAAAGGGATAACACAGGAGTGATGCCAGTAATGCCATGCATATAATGAAGATGATTACACCAACAAGCAGGGTTGATTATCCCTGTCTAGGTCGGTAGATAGAAAGCCGAATACAACCTGGACGCGCCAGACATGATCATTTCACTAAGGGCACAGCATTGGCATCTTTCCCTCTTTCCAGTCGATAGTGTGTTATCAGACCCTGGCGATGGCCACTTACCTGTAGTTGAGAAGTCTGACGCATGGAGTTTCAGACGCTGTTGCCATCTATCATCTTAGTGTGTTTCTGCAATCTCTCATTTCTTCCATTTCTTTCTCATTGCGGTCCTGAATTTCCCCCTCCATGCAACATAGTTTATGAATATTTTGTTCCTACGAATCTATCTCAATGCTTCATTAATGTTCCGCCTGCTCTCATCTTTATATTGTAGTAGAGGCTGGCCTCAACATCTTAAGGGCACAAGACGTCTGATTAGTCAATGCAGAACAGCCTTGCTCAGTCATTTTACGCTTGTGGAGCTGTTTAGGAGTAGGTCAAAGCACCTGTGCAGCGTCCATGTCTTAGGCGTTCCAAGTCCGGCTCGTAATTCCAACGTACCTCGATCAAAAACCACTGCTGGCTTGCGTGAATTGTTATCATTGTATGGGGCGTCGCAGGTCGACCCAGCCTAAAATGGGTATCAGGATGTATGTCCTGGGAAAGTAAAGACATCCGGCATAATGCTGAACACATTACCCACCTAGTGCCAATTGGTTTGTAAAAATATGGGTGCTCTTCCTAAATGCCTGATGCCCCTAAAGGCGTGAAAAGGGATCTTTACTTTTTTCTTTTTACAAAGCACCTGTGGGTCTGTTCAGAGTGCTGAAACATGTTGGCTACATTAGGACCTCAAAATGGTTTTATCTTTCTGCTCATTTCCTCCAGGTTGCCACCTGAAGGTTTTGACACCCCTGAAGGTTTGATAACTTCAAGAGTCACATCCTAGATTGCTAACCAAAGGGCCGATATCAAATTCCTCCAAGTTATAATTAGGTCACACTCAGGTACTGCCCCAGTTTGCCCTGAAGTTCTGAGCAGTCAAGGAGTCACTTTTTTATTGTAGAGTTACCATTTTTTTAAAACTAATGATTCCTAAACTTAAAGCAAAGTATAAGACCTTTTTCTGTGTATTGGGCATATAGGGCTAGACCTATTTTTAATATACCAGTTGGCTTGGCACTCGGTGGGCGATGTGAGCAACATCATGCTGGCTGCCTTTGCTTCCCAAAACTTAACCTGGTACCCATTTAAGGCTCGGTCGACCTGGGATCAAAGGTTATTTTCAAAATATTAAACTGTTCTTAGTTTTAAAATTTATTATCGCAATGGTAATTTATGATGGCTTTATTCAATAAAGGAACTCTCAGACATTCAAGTCATTTGATGAAAAGGTCCACACAACATATGCAAGTGTTAAGGTAAGTAATTTTGGTTGCAGCAAAATACCCTATAACCCTTGTCTGCTTGTGATGTACTGGATTGACATATCCCTTTGCTGAAACTGTGGTATGTGTTTTGGTTGGTCCCTGAGTGTGTGTGTTGTTTATCTGATGTGTAGTCAGGTTGATAAGTAAACACTTTTTTTATGGTCAGTTAAAAAAAAAATTGATTATATGGTATTTTTTTTCATCTCAAGCCCTGGCCATAATTCTCACTGGACTCTGTACGTCACATTTGATCTCTTTAATTAAATTCAAAGATACTTTTTTTTTTAATTAACTGAAATGCAAACATCTTATAAAACAAAAAATTAAAGCATATAAATTATTTTGTTTACCTGCCCTTTTTACTTGTGACTTTATTCTTCAGTTAAAAAAAAAAAAAAAAAAAAGCAGTTTTGTTCTGTGTCCAGAAATATTGTGAATTCTCTTTTAAATTTTGGTTTTGTTTTTGCCAAATAAAGTATAAGTGGCTTGAATGATTATCAAACTTATGTATGAGGCACGTTTTTTTAAGTAAGTCCCATTTTGACCGCAGCAACAAACACTGATAAAAAATGAAAATGTGCGTATGCAGTATGTTTTTGTGGTTCATTAGCTAGCTGTGTGCTATTTTTTCACTGTCAAAATCTTATTTGATTCTGCGTGTGAGTGATTTATAATAAATGCAAAACTAAATACTCCTGCCAGTTGCGGGGTTCGTGCTGTGATCCGTTTTTTGTTAGCAAAAAAACAACAGTGCTGCATACATTCACAGGCAACTCATTGAGGTTTATAGGCCAGATGTTATGACTGATAGTATGGGTAGGAGATGGTGTTGAATGTTTAAAAAAGGGCAAACAAATATCCATGCTGAAGATCGTAGCTGTTGGCCGAGTGTGGTGACAGACGATTTGATTGAAGAAGTGAACAAAAAAAATTCAGGAAAATTGTCGTTTCACAATTGCTGCGTTGCGTCTCAGATTTTTGGAAGTTTCATATTCACTGATTAACAACATTATGACAAGAAACCTTGGAAACACAAAACTGTGTGCCATCCAAAACAAAAGAAGTGGGTTGGTGTTCTCTGGAATTGTGCTTTTTCACGATAATGCTGAACCTCACGTCACAGATGGAACTGTTCAGTTGTAGCAAAAGAGTCACTGGGACATTTTTGACCACCTGCCGTGCAGCCCCAATCTGGCGCCAAGTGATTACCACCTTTTCATGCACCTAAAGAAGTGACTAGCATCCCAGCGGTTTGAAACTGAAGATGAACTGCAGACACGTTAAGGAATTCAAGACACTGGCAGCAAACTTCTGTGACACTGGAATTAAGAACCTGGTGCTATGATACCAAAAATATGTTGAAGCTAATGGTGACTATGTTAAAAAATAATGTAGATGTGTTGTTCACTTGTGGCCGCAGTAAATCATTTTTAGGTCTTAAAAAACCATTTATACGGGGACTTGCTTAAAATGTGTGTCTCGTAATTCTTTTTTGGTCATGAGTAACTATTTATAATTAGTTTAAAGCACACAGGGCTGGAGAATTGGTTAAAGATAATTTTCAATGTGCCTTGAAGAGAGTGGCCTGTTGTCAAGAATATGCTGATTTACTGATTGATAACTAGTGTACTGAGAGTATTAAGAATAATGAAAATATTTTACGTAACTTATGTAAAACTGTTTAATTGATATATGATATCCCAGAAGAGGATAGTGTAGAACGTTCCTCAACTTTTTTAAATGAAAAGATAGAAAACCAAACAGAAAGTAGATCAGCAAGCTTCACAGTATAACAAACGCAAATGAAATGTGATTGTTGCGGCTATAGAGCCTTCATCAGCACATACAGAATTCAAACAAAACCACACGAATACTCAAAATCGCTTAACTGATGTATCCTGAAGCAGCCACATTGATGACTTGGCAGTTTAACAGATCTGGCTTATTTGTATGCAGACTCTTGGTTCCTTGCCTCTCGGGCAGATGCCCTCCAACTCTGATGAATGCTTCCAATTAGTCGACACCTATGGCATGATGGTTGTGGGTGGCAATGGGTCTGTTATTGTTTTTTCCGCACAATGGGTCTCTGGGGCCCACACAGGGATACATGAAATAAATCAACGTAAAGATAGAATACTCGTGTTGTGAATATTGTTGTCTAATGTAAATTTCTATTTGGGCTAGTCATCACGCTCCATTGAGAGTTTGAAGGAATGTTTGGTGAGTGTATTGTTATTTGATTTTTCTATCATATATTTTTTTTGTGAGCTTGCCATAAACTGCCAGGAACCACTTCAGTTTTAACAGCAGCAAATATCCTGCTGTTAGAAGTTTGACATTTTCCTGTTCATTGACTAAAAGACATAAATTATGGTGTGTATGTTGTAAGTTAAGTTTTCAAGCCTAAATTAAAGTTTAACATTTTTCCGTTTGTCGACTGTAAAGCATAATTTATGGTGTGTATGTTGTAAGTTGAGTTTTCAAGTCTAAATTAGAGTTTAAAAATTTTTCTGTTTATTGACTGTAAGACATAAATTATGGTGTGTGTTGTAAGTTGGGTTTTCAAGCCTAAAAAAGAAAAAACAAATAGAGGTCAGCCTGTGTGGCAAGTATAATGTGTGTTAGATAGGTACAGGCCTAGCTCAGAATTGTCAGCTAAAAGTCTTGTGGTCTTCTTGCACACCTCCCTGTGTGAGTTCCGGTCTCCCATTATGGGGAAGGCAAGAATAGACCCATTGCCTCCCTGTGTGAGTTCCGGCCTCCCATTATGGGGAAGGCAAGAATAGACCCATTGCTTCCCTAAAAAAGCATGTTGATGAGCTAATTAATTGAGGGCTTCCTTCGAAGTCAGAGTGCATCTACCTGAGAGGCAAGGAACCAACAGTCTGCATACAAATGAGCCTGATCTGTAAAAATGGATGTGCACACAGCCTTAAATTCTGGAACAAGATTAAAGTCCAGAGATATACGTACAACCAAGTCTTTCTGCCGGAGTTTACAGCCGTGACCGAGGAGAAGAAGAAGAAAAAGAAATTAGGCACCAGTTCGACTTGGGCACCTGAATCTATGGTCTATTTCTCATTGTTTCATAGGTTCTTTGTGTGTCCAATTTTTTTTTTCAAAGACATTAAAGGTTTAATGTAATAAATCTTGTTTCAGGTAAAATTAAATAAGGTTAAAAACTGAGTGCCATAATAAACTTGAATAGAACACAACTGAACATTGTCTGTCTATGTCTTTGTCTGCTCCTTCATCCAAGTATGCATGATTCTGTGGCCCAGAGGTTAGGGTATGCATGATTCTGTGGCCTAGAGGTTAGGGTATGCATGATTCTGTGGCCTAGAGGTTAGGGTATGCGTGATTCAGTGGCCCAGAGGTTGGGGTGTGCATGATTCAGTGGCCCAGAGGTACGGGTATGCGTTTAACAGCTTCATGATACTATGAGTTCGATTTCAGAGATTAAGCCTTTTAAGTCACATAGGACTCTTAGCCTAATCATCCATACTGTTATACCATGTGCAGCCCTTTCAGTATCAAGGTGGGGGCCCAGTCCATCACTGCTGGCTTCTCTCAGGAACATGTGTTTTTAGGTTTCTTATCAAATTATGTCTCTTGCATAAGACTCACCCTAAAAATTGATATTTTCCCCCCTAAAAAAACTCACATTTAATTCTTGCGTCCATTTCAGTACATAAGTCTCTAATTCTGGTCATTTTGCACTTTTTCCATGTTATACACGCTTTTCTTTGTTCGTTTTGCACAAAACATCCTGCTGAGATTAGCAAAGTGTTATGTTTTTTCTATTGGGGAGATTAGAAATGACATTGTGCTGAGCCATTGTTGTGTTGTTTTTTAAACATATTTTATCACCAGGAGTTTAGAACTCACGTTGTAGAAATGCCGCTTACTATCTCTTTTCATATCACAGGCAACCAGAAAAGTTAACGGTACATGTATGCCTAACAGTATTATCTTCTTCTTCTTTGCGTTCACCAGCTTTACACTCTGGTGAAAGTTTCTGGTTGTTCGTCCACTTCTGAACTGCAGTCCTGCTCCAGAACCTGAGTGTTTCGTGTGCATCGGTTTTACAGATCTGATTCACTTGAATGCAGACTGTTGGTTCCTTGCCTCTCAGGCAGATGCACTCCGACTTCAAAGGACGCTCCCCAATTAGTCGACTCTTACGACATGCTTTTGGGTAGGCAGAGGGTCTATTCTTGTTTTCCCCACGATGGGGTCCCGGAACCCACACGGGGATACAGTATTATATAAGACAGCCTAATCTTCAGGCCTATTTTGAGGGGGAGGAAATGTGTCTCAAACACCGACGGATACAGTACATGGTTAGACTTTCATTTCTGCCACAGTATGACTATTGTGTCACTGTCCAGATGCCATGAGATGTGTCTGTTAGTATATGATCACAAAATGAATCAATACAGCACATTCAGATGACTGAGCTGAAGTTTGGGTTGGTAAAACTAAATAAAGTGAGTTAAAATAGGAGCTGTCTGGGAATTGAAGGAGCTAAAGTAAAAAAAAAATACAGTGATGATTAACCCTCTGGAGACGGAGCCTTTTTGGAGTTTCAGTGCCAAAAAGAGGAAGCCTTCATGAGTGGATTCTAACATTTTGTACACAAAAAATTGTTAAAAATTAAGCATTTAATTAACATAGAAAACTGTAAATATTTGCGTAAGAAATTAAATGAGCTAACATAATATTTATGAATCAAACTGAAATCTCAACATTTATTCAAATTAACTATTGTGATTTGCATAATTTATGCAAGCAGTTTTTTTTTAAAAACTTGGAAACAAACATGACTAATCTAAAAAAAAAATATGGGTGAATTTTTTGATGGATGAAGCTTGAATAAGTCCTAACACTTGTGTTTTGGGAAGTAAGGTCTTTGGAGGCCCTTCAGACACTTTTGGCCCATGGTACTACTCATTTTCCTGCCTCCAGCTATGTTTCGGTTGCTTTTCGTCATTGTTGGGCACATGTAACCCCAGAAAAAAATTGATGTAAAATTACCAAACACATCAAACTTTCTCAAAAGCCGTTAGTGAACAGCTCACATGTGAAAGAAATGTGAGAAGCAATCTGATTGGCTAGTAAGAAAAACCTGTCAGCCAATCTCAAGGCTTGTATTATTTAGGGTTGACTGATCGGCCCAGTCATCCTTTTGGCTACTTTGTGTCGGCCTGATATTTGGGCCGCGTCGTCTCCAGAGGGTTAATATAATATGAGACAAGTGAACAAGTTTTAAAGGGGTTCTTCTCCTGCTTCTGCCCTTTAACCCCCAATGGAGCATGTGCTCCTAACAGATCGTACCAAGACATTTTGTTCTTTGCTATTACATGCCACTCACCCCATGTCCTCTCCATCTTTTTAACTTTGCTCTTTCGGTTGGCACCTTTCCGTCTTTCCAGATAATAGTGTTTTATTGCGCTATGAGTAGGCGCTGGACTCGCAGCCCATGGGGATGGCAAGTGTGACTAGCAAGACCCGTCCAAGTTAAGAATTATAGCATGGGATTTCAGGACCATTGTTGTCAATATTTGGGTTTAGTGCGTTTCTTCTCAGATAGTCGGCTCTTGCACCCTTTCTGCAGTTTAATTTATTTCTTTATTCCCATTTCCCTTTCTGATATACCTCCTCCACACATAACGGTCCATGACATTTTGTTCCTATGAGTCAACCTAAATACCTGTATCATTCATGTCCAGCTTGCACACATCTTTATATCATAGTAGAGGTCATCCTCGTCATCTACCCGTTTTTAATTCACAGTAGCAGATATCCTTAGGAACTCTGCCGTCCTCCATTCTTCAGGTGTGACACAACCATCTCAGCCTTCATAGATTGAGCATTGAGAGGACTGTTGTAATACTTGCTCTTTCCAGTACCTCAGTGTTTAAGATAGCCTGTAACAGTTGCCTCTCAGTTTGTTTCCAAGACTTACAGCCAGGAATGAAGTTCCTCCTCTCCATAGCACATTGCCTGGGCAGTATTGTAGAGACCTATGTTGCTAATGCTTCATGATCCCTTTCTTGACCTGCCTTGCTTACTCCAAAGGAAAGATAGCACCAGTACGTTCTGAACTAAGCAGGCTGCAGAAGTTGCAGGGTCAAAAGACCAGTGCTCTACCTGTCCAAATGTTAGCATTTCCCTCTTAGACCAGCTGTCAGCCAACACTGAGGGCCTGGTCTGCCCTGTCAAAACATAACGTTTTTAGGTTGCATTTCCTTTTCCTAGGATAAGGTTATTATCATCTCCAATGTGCTCCTCAGCCCGAAAACATAGGAACAATATGGGATGTCAGGTTTGATATACGCCACTCATCATTTGGCTTAACAGAAGACGGGTGGTACTGGCTACTGTTATACGGTAGCTCAGTTATATCTGACCAAGACCTAACTAACTTCATTCTCTAATTTCCTTCTTGTTTGTTTTGGTTTTGAGTTTGCCTTTATTTCTATGCTTCTGTTGGTTCCAGTTTAAAGATATTCTATTGTTCTCTGATTTTTCACACCATGTGTCATCTCCAGCGCCATCATCTTTATTTTCACCTTTTGATTCGCTGGAATTTGTTTAGTTCTCTGCCGTACCATTTCATTCCCTCTATTCTGCGCAGCCACCAATTATGTAATGTTTGTAGTTTACTAGTAATTGTTTTAGTTGTTATTAAATGTTTGTAGTTTAATAGTAGCTGTTTTAGCTGTTATCTATGTTTCTGCTCTGTACAGTAGTACTGATGTGACATTAGAGTTGAATATTTTTAGTTTAGAATTAGTTTTCATTTCCTTTCACTTTCGCAAATTTCCTAGGCCTATGAAAACTCCTTTTGGCTGTTAATTTAGTATTAATTTCAATTTCCTTTCACCTTCATAAATTTCCTAGGCCTGTGAAAACTCATTTTAGCTGTAAGTTTAACATTAGTTTTAATTTCCTTTCACCTTCACACATTTCCTAGGCCTGTGAAAACTCATTTTAGCTGTAAGTTTAACATTAGTTTTAATTTCCTTTCACCTTCTCAAATTTCCGAGGCCTATGGAAATTCCTTTTGCTTTGTGTATTCATATGTTAATATCTCTATCGGTTTTTTAGTCTTTATGTAAATAACTGCCTAAACAGATGTGCGACTCCACATTAAATAAAATCTTACAAAGCATTTATTTTTTCCTGAAATAATAGTTCTTAGTGAAAGCTAGCATCTTATTCAAGCCTTCTGTATTATAATTGTGATATATAGTATATGTTTGTCTAAGATATTTGATCATTAATGTTTTTTATTTTTGGAGCAGTCAGATTCATGTTTATGCTCCTCTCTACCTTTAAAAATGAGTGTTTTAATAGACTAAAAAATGAGAATACAGACAATTTAAGTAAGCAAGCAGTTGATCTGTCTGGTCTTTCTGAAACTTCACCTGGTTGATTGTGATAATGAATCAGTGCTTTATGGCAAGCTCACAGAAATGCTAGTAGTAGCTGATAGACTGTTTGTGATGTAAATTTAATGTTGTCAATGAACTGTTAATGTTGTAAACTAGGTGTTTATAGTGTAAATTAGATGTTGTAAATGAACTGTTTATATTGTGAACTGGATGTTGTAAACAAATCTGTCTCTTAAATGTTAATTGTGTGTTTGCACATTTTATGTGTCTCACATCACAAATCCAGCCTTAAATGTGTAGCAAGTAATGTCCTGGGAAGTAAAGGCGGGTAGTGGGTGTTGACCGACCACATCACCCACTGAGTGCCGATTGATCTATAAAAATACCAGTCTAGCATCAAATGGGCCGATGTACTACTGGCACAGAAAGGGGTCCTTTATTTTTTACATCACAAATTGTGCCTATGTTTTCTTGCCTTGTAGTTTATTAAGTAACTAGCTGTACCCGGCCACACATTGCTGTGGCTTAGTTTGGCTAAATAGAAAAGAAAGAAAATAGAAATTGCATGTGTCTAACATGGTTAATGTCGCAGTTATTGTTTGTGCAGATATATAGTCTTTGATGCTGCCCCTCCCCCGGTCCAAGTCCACAGACTACTCTCTAACTCATCAAAGGTTTTTTGAAAAGAAAGAAAATAGAAATCACATGTGTCTAATATGTTTAATGTCTATATCATTGCTTGCGCAGATATAGTCTGGTTTGCTGTACGTATCTCGCCGGCGGTTGTTGAAAGCCATGCGTCCCAACTATTGTGCATGCGCATTTACGAACGTGGGTTTAATTAAATGTCACTAAAATGAAAACATTAGTTTCAAAAGTTTTCCAAACAAATTTCGCCACCAATTTCACACTATGACAGGTAGTATCCTGGCATCAAAACAAACATATCCTGAAAATGTCAGCAAATTCGGTTCAGTAGTTTCCGAGTCTATAGGTAACAAACAAACAAACATTTATATATATATATATATATATATATATATATATATATATATATATAATGTATATGGCATTAAGTGAGTTGGCTCTTTTATTTTCTCAGGACATTTCTTTATACCCATATTAGTCAGTTTTAAAACTTGATCCTCACTGAACCAACGTCCTTCATGTCAGCAGGCAAATATCCAGCTGCTGGACCAACACTGCTCCCATATTTATTTAGTATACTGATTTTGTTTAATCCCCTGGATGTATTTTTTTCTATGTTGTGTTGTGTATTCTTTATTTTGTAGTTTATATTTTATAAATCATTTAATGATTTATTCATTAATATCATCTTGTTCTTCAGCAAAATTAAAAAGAAAAAATAATTTTGTAACCTTCACAGGATGTCATGAAGCAACCCTGTTGCCTCAGAATGGTTTTCTTCCAATACTTGAATTTTTCATGCACATCCCTTTTGAAGATCTGGCTTAGATGTAAAGATTGTTGGTTCATTGCTCTCATGCAGATGCCCTCTGAGTTTGAAAGAAAAAACACAAAATGCACCTGTAACGCTGCATATGTGGGGAGAACTGATCGACGACTGGAGTAACAGGTTGCTGAATATATTCCACTATGGGTGGTAAAAGCAATGCAGAACACTATCACCTCAACAACAGCGAATCAGGTGACTGGTCGACAAAATCCAACACCAGCAATTGAGTGCCATATTCTAAATTCCGGGCATATTGTTAACAATATTTACAATTCAGCTAACCGTAGATTACTCCGATATGTGGAAGAGTCAGCAATTTGCCGGTTGAAACCAGAACTTTGTAGGCAGAAAGAAATGGTCGTTACCTTACGGTTACCTTGGTGATACAGACAGTTACGAAAGAATGTAGTCGAATTTGTGTTTCAGTCTCTAGGATTCAGCTATTTGCTTCATTAAACAAAATTATTACTGTAGTGTGCACCTGGCGAGCTACAGCAAAATATGCCAGTAAATTGTGCAGTCTATTGTTTGTGTCTTCTTTGTTCAAATATGTATTTATATATATATTTATGTGTATATTAATTTCAAGTGTGTCCCACGCTTCTGTTAGTAAAACATAATTATTGAATTTCATTTTTCCATTTAATTGTATGGTAAATTATTTTAGTTGTTTTAATTCGTTGGTTATGTGATGCGTTTTAAATTAAAGCTTATTTTATATATTTGTATTAAATTTCTTATTTCCATTATTTATATAACACAAATGAGTATATTTTATGTATGTATGGAGGACAGGTTAAAGGACACTCATTAATGATTGTTATCTAAGTAGTTAACATACAGAATATTGTTAGCATTTTAATATTTGGCCATTAAAATGTAGGCTGCTTACTAAGTAGCAGATGTTTGATATTCCCTCTTATGCTTAAAGATCGTAGCGCTCTGAACATTTTGAAGCAATGCTTACTGGATCTAAAACAAAACAGGTAATGAAGAATAAGTGGTCATTCTGAATGTTAAGTTTTTATTAAAAACTGTAATGAGATTAAACAGCATTGCAGATCTTTGTCAGTATTTTTTTAAATAATGTTACTTACGAGGGATAGTCAGTAAGTCACAAGTGGTTGTTATTAAAAAAAAAATTAAAGACGATAACAACTTGAAAACTGTTTATTTTTGCACATACACTGTCACAGTCCCCTTATTTTTCAACATAATTTCCACCAACATTTATGCACTAATCACATTGTTTTATCAGTTCACCCAAACCTGCTGCATAGAAATGCATGCTCTGTTTTCTAAACCACATGTTCACTCTTACTTAACTTCTGCGTCATTCTCAAAAATGTCTTCCGCCAAGTTTGGTTTTCAGTGGACCAAAAAGGTGGAAATCACTAGGGGCTAAGCTGGGGCTGTAAGGTGGATGTTTCAGAAGTTCGCATCCCAGATGGTTAATTTTCTTCTGAGTTAACTGAGCCGTGTGTGGTCTGGCATTGTCGTAAAGGAGCAGTACTCATCTAGTCAGCTGGCATGGACATTTTCTTCGAATTGCACCATAAAGCATCTATAGAACTTTACAGTATGAATTAGCATTAACATTGTCATTGTTTTTGTTTTGTTTTTTTAAATTGGTTAAAAGCACTCCTTGACAATCCCACAACACTGTCAGTATAATTTTCCTACTGATGACGTAACCTTGCATTTTTTAACACAAGGCAAAGAATGATGTTTCCGCTGCATTGAAGCAGGCTTTGATTCGGGCTGGTAGTGATCCACCCATAATTCGTCTCCAGTAATAATCCTGTTGAGCATGTCTTTTCCTTCATCTGCATATCCACAGAGATGCTGCAAGGACATGCCTAATCGGTTATTTTGTGTTCATCCGTCAAATGTCTGGGTACCCACCTTGAGCACACTTTCTTAAGTTTCAATCGATCAGGCATTATATTTTATGCTGAACCATGTGAGCACCCCATTGCAGCTGCTACAGAGTCAACCATTACTCACCTGTCACTTTTAATCATCTCCACCTGCTGCACTGATGCATCTGTTGCAATCTCAACAGGACTACCAGATCGGACTCCATCAACTATTTTAGAGCGTTCTTGAGAAGTTTTTTTTACCCAGCTATGCAACACTTTACAGGACAAACATTTTTCAACATAAACAGGAAGTATTTCCTTATGAATGTTATTTGCAGGCAGCCCTTTCGCCAACCAAAAAAAAAAAAAAAAAAATGCACAACAGCACATTGTTCTTTGAGGGTACACTCCATAAGTACAGTCACCATTTTCTTTCAGTGTTGCGAATGCACATGCAATATGTAGTGCCACCTAATGAACAGAGACATGAAGTTCGATTTTGTGGTCACCTAATGACACCTTTAGAAACTACTAACTACATTTTTCTGTCATCCCATAACCATTTGTGACTTACTTATTGACTTTCCCTCATATTTGGTTTGTTGTTATATCATTATATGCGAGTTGAATTGCACATTGTTGTCTTATTGATGACTCCATACAGCATAATAACAGGGTCTTGCTGAAGTTAAGGTGGTGAATGTAGGCAACATCAGGCAGGTGGTGCACTACTACATCTGGTTCACTACTACAGGTGGTGCACTACTTCACGTGGTGCACTACTTCAGGTGGTGCACTACTGCAGGTGGTGCCCTACTTCAGGTGGTGCCCTACTATGAGTGGTGCCCTACTGCAGGTGGTGCCCTACTGCAGGTGGTGCCATACTGCAGGTGGTGCCCTGCTGCAGGTGGTGCCCTACTGCAGGTGGTGCCCTACTTCAGGTGGTGCCCTACTTCAGGTGGTGCCCTACTTCAGGTGGTGCCCTACTATGAGTGGTGCCCTACTATGAGTGGTGCCATACTGCAGGTGGTGCCCTGCTTCAGGTGGTGCCCTGCTTCAGGTGGTGCCCTACTGCAGGTGGTGCCCTGCTGCAGGTGGTGCCCTGCTGCAGGTGGGGCCCTGCTACAGGTGGGGCCCTGCTGCAGGTGGGGCCCTGCTGCAGGTGGGGCCCTGCTGCAGGTGGGGCCCTGCTGCAGGTGGGGCCCCACTACAGGTGGGAAGAAGCATGGACAGTGCTGAAATAGTCAGGGCTGTACTTAGGCAGTTCAATAATGAAGTCCCTGATAGTAAAAAAAAAAAAAGATAAAGAATCCTTTTCTATGTCTTCAGGTGTGCTGGGCGTATAAGCTAGACATAGATTTATTAGACTGGTTGGCATTTGGTCGGGATTGTGGTAAATGTTATGCCGGCTGCCTTTACTTCCCAGGACTTTACCTGGTACCCATTTAAGGCTGGGTCAACCTAGATGCCAAGGTCAGTATAAAAAAAAAAGTCCTATGCGTCTCTGATGCTTAACTAGTGGCCCACAGGTCAAATGTGGCCCACCGAGGCCTAGCAAGTGGCACTGGGATCATTGCCAGTTCATTGTATGAATGATCTACCTATGATGGGACTCTCCCATGTGGGCTGTGGCGATCCACATTTTCAAAATGTTGGCCTCTTAGTAAATATAGTTGAATAGCCCAGACATACCTGCTTATCTTTACATTGATGAGGTGAAGAAGACAATTGGTAGGGGTATAATTATGTTGAGATGGTTGAACTGCTTCATTTTTGCTCTTGTGTCCAAATTATTTTAAAGTTCCACTTTCATTAAATGTTTACCTTCATTATATTTGCAGTAGTTGCATGCTCCATTGAACGTCATCTTCTTTACTTCCTCTTTTATCTTCATGTGTCAAAGGATACATACTCTGGTCTTATGCTGTAATGTTTGGGGAGCTCTATGCTAAATTGGTTAAGCCATTTGTATTATTCTCGGAAGGTTGTAGGTTTGAGTTTTGAGTCAGTCCTTCAGTTTGCAAGTGGACTTATTTCAGACGTAAGAATTGTTTCGGATGCTATGTATGGGGCTCACGCGTTGGGAAAAGTCTTGCTGGGAACCACTCAGTCTGCATAGAGAGACCAAGCTATATGGAATTAAAGAAACCTGAGTAGTAAAATGTATTACCTTTGAGTCTCTTGCCCTGGAAACCTTTTGGAAAAAACACAGAAAGCTGAAAAAATCAAGCCCTTTCCCCCCCTTCCCCAAAAAAATATTTAAAAACATAGATCACAAATAAATGTTTTAAAAAAAATTTGTTTTTTAAGAAAAAAGGCGAATAACCTGTAAGACAAATGGAAATAAAAATTCTTGGGCCGAAAAATAAATACTTTGTGCAGTGACTCACACTTTAACACTGATTACTAAAGGGAAGTTAGGACTAAATAAATCTTGTTTTTCACAGTTAACTCTCCTTCCTTTCCAAATGCTCATTTTAGTGAATATCCTCTCTCTCTCTCTCTCTCTCTCTCTCTCTCTCTCTCTCTCTCTCTCTCTCTCTCTCTCTCTCTCTCTCTCTCTCTCTCTCTCTCTCTCTCTCTCTCTCTCTCTCTCTCTCTCTCTCTCTCTCTCTCTCTCTCCTCTCTCTGATCATGTTTGTGTGTGTGTGTGTGTGTATATATATATATATATATATATATATATATATATATATATATATATATATATATATATATATATATATAACTTGCTCATCCTATTTTGAAAATAGGAGAATCAATTGTGTAAAGTGTTAATATAGAGGGATAAATTGTGTAAAGTGTTTTTATGCACAATTTTATTACTGTGATGTTCCCTAGATTGTTTGCAACTGTATCACCTCATGTAATAATGGCATTGTTTGCCTATTATAGTCCTATTGTTATGTTGTAATTTGTATTATTGTACTACTGTCTGCATTTGACCGGCTGTGTGGTCTCGAGGTATGGTGTCTGCCTTGAGTGCTAGAGGTTCCGGTTTTAAATCCAGGTAAGGGGTGAGATTTTTTTTACTTGGACATGGACTTCTAGTGATTTCCCTGGTCTCTGGGTAGTGAGATCGGACACCCGTATGCATTGCTGCGCACATAAAAAATCCCTTGACAATTAGAAATAGAAAAGAATAGCCTTATGGCACTGCCCTAACAAAATTTAGAGTTAAAAACCACCCAAAAATGATTTTCATGATCCTTACCGGTGCTGCAGAGCTTGTGCACTGTGCTGAGCTTCTTCGGACTCAGACTTGAGTGATAAGAAAAACAGAGCACTTATGGGTTACTACCCGTGTGCCATGATGTTGATCCGTTGTTCAAAACCTCAAACCACTGTCTGCATTTGTTTTTTGTTTTTTTGAGTTTAGGGGGAAGACAAATAATATAATACATATGAATAAGAGAAAGGATATTGTAATGTATATTTATGTGCTACTTTTGTAAGCCAGTTGTGTCAAGGAGCATGTTAGCCAGCTTTATGTTGTTTTGACTTCATCCTTAAAACTGCTTATCATGTTGTGCTCTAGTTTACATCTGTACTGCAATGTCTGTGCCTTTCAGCCCGAAACATGTGATTTTAGCAAACTCCTGGTTACTCTTAGATGGCATGCTTTTTAGGGGGCAGTGGGTCTACACCCCACCCCACACCCATGAAAAAAAAATTATAAATTTATAAATAAATAAAAGGGGTCCTGCCTGGAACCCACACAGGAATATTATATTCTGAATCTGTAACAAAGTCTGACAGTGGTTTCCGTGTCTTTGCAAGTTTTTTGTGAAGTTCAAACCAGGGAACTGTGATCTGATTGATAGCTTTGGAACATGCAGCAGAATAACATGAAGAGATGGTTTGGAGTGCCTTTCCTACCTCTTCTTGGCATTCACCTGCTGTAAACTCAGGCAGAAAGTCCTGGTTGTTTGTCTTCTGAATTTTTGTCTTGTTGTGTGCCTGTCATAGAATGACAGTGTAAGAGAGACAGAATCCCGGAGATCTAATGCAAACGGCCTTTATTGTGAATATGGCAACACACCTGACCTGAGAGATAGACAGAAGAAGAAAGATACAGAATGAAGACAAGGTGTAAAGTGTCAGGATCATTTCAGCCTTTTAACTGGCTGTAAAGTTTCCTGATGATTCCATTCCTTATCTGTCTTCTTCTAATCTTTAACTCCATGAAATGAATTCACTGATTTTGATTAGGAAGCTTAACGATGGGGGAAGAAGGGAAATTGTAGATAAAAACAACTGAATATTTTCAACAAATTTCTTTATTAACGAATAATCTTCTTTTTGACGCTCCCCGGCTGTTAACTCCGTCAGAAACTTGTGATTGTTCATCTACTTCTGTACTTTGATTTGGTTTTAGAACTTGAGTGCACATCCATTTTACAGATCTAGCTTAAATGTATGCAGACTGTTTTGTTCTTGACCCTGGTATCTCTTTAACTTTGAATAATTTGTTCCCCCTCAGGCAAAAGTCACTGGCAGTCGGTCATCAGGTGAGATAGACAAGGCTTTCAGAGATGCCGAAGATGACAGTGATAGAGCTGTGACTCCGGAAGCAACTGAAGATGCTTCTGTAGTTCATCTCCCTTAAAGAAGTTTTCTTTGTGACATGGAAGAGTTCCAAGGAATATTTAGTGCTTTCGTAAAATTATTATTATTATATTTTTCATTTTGTTGTGTCAGGAAATGACAGACTCAAGTAGAGAATGCAACTGTGGGACACACATATTTAATTTGGTGCATGTCGTTTTATTGACATTATTGTGTTATCACCATTTTCTTGATCTAAGTCAGTTTATACAACTTTGAGCGGGATTTGTGTTCTGAGATAGATTCTTTTAATAATATATTCTTTATGTTCTGGTTGTTTTATGTACTTGAGTTCCTTGTTTGTGTTCATTTGCTGTTAATTCATTGAATTGATCACTTTTCCTCACAGAAAAAAAAAAGCCAGATATGAAAGATGACTCTTTTGTTTGTAAATTTTTGGGTCCGATTGACGTTGCTCATATTGCATCCCGACTGTTTAAGTCACACACTAGACATTGCTTAAATGTGTTTTTTTGTTGTTGTTGCTTATATTATTTATTGTGAACAAGTTTGATATGTGCATTGAATCATTATCTTATTATCATATTGATATTTTGTGTATGTGGAATTTAGTCAGTAGGTTCACATACTAATGTATTTATATGGCATTTATTATAATTTATCGGTAAAAGAAAATGTTTAGGCAGTCGTTAACATCATCGTGTAAACTTTTGGACTCCTTTTCATTTCCACTGCCTTGCCTATTTCACATCAAAAGTGTCTCCAGTTTCCTGTGTCCACCTTTGTTTTGGTCTAGCTGTTCTTTAAGCTGCCATTCATCATCATCAACATCACGTTGTGCCATTTATGTGTCACGTCATTCAGGACTTTTAGTCTATTCATGTGTTCTGTTCAACCCTGTAATATTTTTTTTTTTCATATTGTAGAGGAAATCCAGTACCTTTGGCCTCTTATTGAGGTTCTCCTTAAGGTTTCTCTTGCATTTCCTTGTTTTCTCAGTTAATTTTCTTTTCTCCATTTTAGTGTTTGTTTTACGATTCACTGCCCTGCTGTCCTCGGATGTGCGAAAGATATTACCATCTTCTTGTCTTATGGCTGTTGATACCAGCAGTTTTCCAGACATGTCTCTTATTTGTTTGCCTCTACTGCCATTCTTCTTCCTTTGTCCTGCTGATTATGCTGTGCAGTGTCACAGAGAGGAGTTAGATGTAGTTTCCTGTTTTTTGCTAATCTTATACCTTGTTTAAATGTCATATTGTGTTTCTGTAGTGGTGTCTGTTTTACTCCCTCCGCCCATCTGCAATTACAGATCTTTATAAACCATTGACAGTTTTGAAATGTCTGAATTATTTCAGTTTTTGACAAGTGATACTGTTCATAATATAACTTATATCTTATATCCAGTATATACCAAGAATTGTTCTGTAAAATTTAGGTTCACAATTCCTTATTGCTTTCTTCAATGAAATTACCCACAGGGATATACAAAATTAAAAATAGGAAACGGGGAACTATCTAATGGGCTCTCATTACGCCGCGTTCCAAGGTTTAGATGCATAGAAGACACAGCGGATGAAGGATGGTAGATACGATAAAGACATTGTTGGTGGTGAAATACAGATGGGTAGAAGAAATTGAGTCTCTGCTGTGATATAAAAATGGTCACAAGTGAGGCCTGAGACATGAATGATAGTGGTATTGAGGTAAGTTCATGGAAACAAGATGCTATAGGCCAAGGCTATTCAGCTGGCTGCTCGCTGGCCAAATCATGGTATACGGCAGATTGGAACAAATAATAATAGCAGGCAGAAGGATCAGTGCAAGGAAAGAGGAGGCAGGGGCTGACCAGCAGGAAAATGTTCACAAGATGTGAGTGACACTTTGGGTATCAAAGAGCACAAGGCAGCAGAGCTGGCAAGAGATTGAGTTTCTTTCAGTACCTTTGGTTTGGGATCCAGTTCAATACCTTTGGTTTGGGATCCAGTTCAATACCTTTGGTTTGGGATCCAGTTCAGTACCTTTGGTTTGGGATCCAGTTCAGTACCTGTGGTTTGGGATCCAGTTCAGTACCTTTGGTTTGGGATCCAGTGGGGTACCTTTGGTTTCTGTCATCACTGTTTGCTTTAAGGTGTCTCTTGGACTTCCTCATTTCCCCAGTCTCTTAGTTTCCCATTTCAGTGCCTGTTTAGCTTTGGCATTTCTATGTTTGTCTCTTCTCAAAATTTGGCTATTATAGCGACCATCCTCTGTCTAATGACTGTTGATACTAGAGGTTGATTGCCCAGACATGTCTTATTTCATCACCCCTCTTGAATTCGTCCCACTTTATGTTTTCATAATTTTCATTACACTTAGTGAAGCAATAAATTTACTAATTTACACGATACCAGTATGGATCGTAGTCGAATATATCTTTACATAAAGACTGCAATTACCAGTATAGAAGATACAAGTTCTGAAAAAGAAGAATACACTTAATTATCTTAGTACCTAGAAATGCGTCATGCATTTGTAGATTTCTATTTATATCTTTTTCTTCCTCTTCTCGTTCACTGACTGTAAACAGCAGTGGAATGTTTGTCTTCTTCTTCTCTTTCTTCACTGACTGTAAACAGCAGTGGAATGTTTGTCTTCTTCTTCTTTTTCTTCACTGACTGTAAACAGCAGTGGAATGTTTATGTCTTCTTCTTGTTCACTAACTGTAAACAGCAGTGGAATGTTTATGTCTTCTTCTTCTTTTTCTTCACTGACTGTAAACAGCAGTGGAATGTTTATGTCTTCTTCTTTTTCTTCACTGACTGTAAACAGCAGTGGAATGTTTGTCTTCTTCTTCTCTTTCTTCACTGACTGTAAACAGCAGTGGAATGTTTATGTCTTCTTCTTCTTTTTCTTCACTGACTGTAAACAGCAGTGGAATGTTTATGTCTTCTTCTTGTTCACTAACTGTAAACAGCAGTGAAATGTTTATGTCTTCTTCTTCTTTTTCTTCACTGACTGTAAACAGCAGTGGAATGTTTATGTCTTCTTCTTCTTCTTCTTGTTCACTGACTGTAAACAGCAGTGGAAAGTTTGTCTTCTTCTTCTTCTTGTTCACTAACTGTAAACAGCAGTGGAAAGTTTGTCTTCTTCTTCTTCTCTTTCACTGACTGTAAACAGCAGTGGAAAGTTTGTCTTCTTCTTCTTCTTGTTCACTAACTGTAAACAGCAGTGGAAAGTTTGTCTCCTTCTTCTTCTTGTTCACTGACTGTAAACAGCAGTGGAAAGTTTGTCTTCTTCTTCTTCTCTTTCACTGACTGTAAACAGCAGTGGAAAGTTTGTCTCCTTCTTCTTCTTGTTCACTAACTGTAAACAGCAGTGGAAAGTTTGTCTTCTTCTTCTTCTTGTTCACTGACTGTAAACAGCAGTGGAAAGTTTGTCTTCTTCTTCTTCTTGTTCACTAACTGTAAACAGCAGTGGAATGTTTGTCTCCTTCTTCTTCTTGTTCACTAACTGTAAACAGCAGTGAAATGTTTGTCTCCTTCTTCTTCTTGTTCACTAACTGTAAACAGCAGTAGAAAGTTTGTCTTCTTCTTCTTGTTCACTGACTGTAAACAGCAGTGGAAAGTTTGTCTTCTTCTTCTTCTTGTTCACTGACTGTAAACAGCAGTGAAATGTTTGTCTCCTTCTTCTTCTTGTTCACTAACTGTAAACAGCAGTGGAAAGTTTGTCTTCTTCTTCTTGTTCACTGACTGTAAACAGCAGTGGAAAGTTTGTCTCCTTCTTCTTCTTGTTCACTGACTGTAAACAGCAGTGGAAAGTTTGTCTTCTTCTTCTTCTTGTTCACTGACTGTAAACAGCAGTGGAAAGTTTGTCTTCTTCTTCTTCTTGTTCACTGACTGTAAACAGCAGTGGAAAGTTTGTCTTCTTCTTCTTGTTCACTGACTGTAAACAGCAGTGGAAAGTTTGTCTCCTTCTTCTTCTTGTTCACTGACTGTAAACAGCAGTGGAAAGTTTGTCTCCTTCTTCTTCTCTTTCACTGACAGTAAACAGCAGTGGAAAGTTTGTCTTCTTCTTCTTCTTGTTCACTAACTGTAAACAGCAGTGGAAAGTTTGTCTCCTTCTTCTTCTTGTTCACTGACTGTAAACAGCAGTGGAAAGTTTGTCTCCTTCTTCTTCTCTTTCACTGACTGTAAACAGCAGTGGAAAGTTCTGGTTGTTTGTTCACTTCCAGCCTTTAGTCTAGAACCTGAATGTTGTGTGCAAATCTGTTTCACACATCTGGCTTATTTGTATGCATACTCTTGGTTCCTTGCCTCTCAGGCAGATGTACTCTGACTTTGACGGATGCCTCCACTTAGTCGGCTCCTATGACATGCTTATTGGGAGGCAGTGGGTCTATTCTAGTCCCCCCCCCCCCCCCACAAGGGGCCCTGGAACCCGCACAGAGAATTTCTATTTGTATGTTATTCCTTTATTACCTCCATGTGCCAAACCCAGTTGTTACTTTAACCTAATCTCCACCAGTGGATAGTTTAACTCTTCTGCCTCACTGTGTTGTTTTTTTAATTACTTTGGACCCACATATCTATTAGTTAAAGTAAAAGTGTCTTACTAATGAGTTAAATCGACACCTGTATGAGACACAAAGAGAAGACAGATAAGGCATTATGGTTCTGCTTATTTAAATGTGTATACATTTTATTTATATTCTGTAATGTAGCTATGTCAATTCACCATCTTTAGCCAGTCACATTTATGTTGTCTGTGTTGTTTGCTTTAACCAAACGGGAAACACAAATTCAGTTCAAACATTCCATACAAACTATAAATATACTTAATTTAAATGTTGTGGAATATATATTGAATGTTATTCAAAGCTCATAGCATGTACTTTTATCACTGCTGCTTCAGAGCTGATGTCAAATTGTGACTGAAAAACAGACATGCACTTTTGCCGTTGCTGATTCAGTGCTGTGAAATTAGGATTGTAAAACCAACATGTGTCAAATTATGGCTAAAATCAACATGCACTTTTGTCATTGCTGATTCAGTGCTAGTAAATTATGACTGAGAGCCACAATGCTTTTTTTTATAATTTCTTCTTTAGTGCTAACCAGATCTTTTTTTTTCAGGGGAAAAAATCGGTTCCGATGCTTACCACAAAGTGTCTGTTACAGTAGTGCTAAAACATTATGCTAAAAAAAGGTGCCAGCACTGTGTACCATTGCATACCCCATTTAAAAAAAAAAGACCTGCCACTGAAAAATTAATGAAAATTGAGTTTGTATTGTGTATCAATTTAGACAAAATTAAGTACCAAAAAAAAAAAAACACCATTGTAGTATCCAACATAGGTACTTGACATTGCAACATCTCATTGGGCCATATTTATTACTCAAGCCATTAATTTGGCTATGGTCAACAAAGAAGCCTTAGGTCAGTAGTAAAAGAGTATTGAAGAGAACTGGCTGATTAACAGCATCTTGTCGTGAAAGTTGAGTTATTTTGTCATGGTGACCTGGTTAAAAAACGGTAATGGAGGGTTCGGTTTCTAGAAAAGGAAGCGGAGGTTGACCTTCGCAAAATGGTTACTGGTTACAAGACACTGAAGATGCACTGGCTCTGCAAGCACACAGGGCTGGAATCTGTTAGAAAAATAAAATTAGATACTCTCTGTAAATAACCTGCTGATGGAATCACCAACTGACAAGAGATGGCTAGTCACAGAGATAGATGGAGGCAGGTGATAGCTGCAGAAATGAACCTCAAGGGTGCACATTGTAGAGAAAGTGTGCATGTGTGTGTATAAATATCATAGGCACCTTATTCTGGTGGCTGGGGTACCTTGACACCCCAGTCAATCCTCGTGCCATATATAGACAATCTCTTTTTATTAACTTGTTTATACATTTGATATTATGTCAAATATTAAAGCCTAAAGGACTGGAGAATTAGCTAGAGGAAGAGAGACTTTTAAGCCTACAATTAGTCTCCAATGAGAGCAAGGTCCTATAAAGAACCTGCTGATTGGCGATGATGCTTTCTCACAGAAGAAGAAAGAACACAAAGCTGGGAGGGTAGACAACTTATCCAACTATTGCAGCAAAACACAACATACAACTGCTGATTTTGATTTAGACAGACTGAATGCATTAATAGTATTTGTCATGGGTAGTTGGTAGAGAAGAATGGGAAATGGTTTACAGGAGGTAATAGTGATGAAGTAGCAGTCTCAGTGGTGTCAAAGACATGCAGCCAGACATGGGCCCACACTGACACACACACACACACACAAACACCCATGCGCGTGTCATGTGAGGGGGAGAGAGAGATATAGACACCTGATACACATTCATATACACAGTGTTGGAAAAGACATGGAAGTGAGATAAAATAATGTTGGTTATTAACTACATTGTGTTTCATAATTAAGTCAACAGCCCAAAACATAAAGCACGAAGTAGACCAAGAACAATATGGGAAGATAATATCAGAGAAACTTAAACACCATGAAGTGTCTATGGTCGAAGAGCATGAAGCAGAACCTTGTACCTTCCTCAACACCTATGATCGTTGCGGGTATCAACAAAGATAAAAGATGACGTAAAGAAGAAGAAGAAAGTTTGACTTCTACTGGTGTCTCTTTTGGCCAGAAGTTTTGCCTGGAAATGTTTTGGAGAACGTGATCTGTTGTCTCAGCTGCAATCCACAGGTGCGCATGGCTGATTCACACATCTTACATTTTGTGTACATGTGGCTGGGAAGTGGATTATGCACTGTTCAAAGGCATAGAGATGCTGACTGTATGATTATTAAAATGACTTGCTCTGGTCTGTTCATACCGTGGTAATCCTCTTGTGTCGGTTTTGGTATCGTACTAATTGATTCAACGATTCTCTTTTTCTGTTGATAAGAGACTGGTACGTCAGGTTGTTCTTCAGTTGCACCTTCCTTAGATAGTTTATCAGCTCTTTCATTTCTGGGAACCCCTCAGTCGAATGGTGTCCATGGCATAGTTAATTACACCGGTTGCCTAGTTCAGATAGTAATAGTAGTGTCGGTATACCTTGTAATTTTCCAGACTGGATAGCCTGAAATACCGCTTTTGCATCTGTCAGGTATACCACGGGTTGTAAAATTTGACCGCATTGTGATATGTATTGTTGGCTTATCCCTCTTTGGGTCTTGATAGGAATTTCTGCTTAACATTTCTTTTAAGCCGTGTTAGCGGAAAAAGCCACTTCTTTGACGACCTCCCTAATATTTCCCTGTATCTGTTAAAGATTTACTACCTCATTTATGAGGAACCGGCCCTAGTGTAGCGGGTAGTCGCTCCCTTGCAGATCGAAAGGTCATGGGTTTAAATCTAAATCGCGGCGTGTTTTTGATTTCTTCATTAATGCCCTTGACTGCCAGCTCGACCCAGACTTAAATGGGTGCCAAGTAAAGTTCTGGGAAGTTAAGGTGGCTCCCGTGATGTTGACCAAATTACCCGAAAAATTTAGGTCTTGCGCTCAATGCCTAGTATGCCTGAATGTGTGGAAAAGGGCCATATACTTAGTGCATTGATGTCAATATGTGCATGCTGTTGGAATACAATTGCTCTGTGCTGACTGTATGATTATTATACATAAAACATCATATTGTTAGTACATTTTATGTTGCTGGTGTATTTATATGTACTTTGATATATATGATTATGTGGTTTACTAAAATTATCTGGTCACCGCCACTTTCCTCTTGACCCTGCTATGTCTTTAGCCTTCACAACATACTTTTTTTTTGTGATGGCTGTTGTTGCATATTTTTATATGTATCTGATGTGCGATTAAAGCAACAGCTTTGCAGTATCCTTGAAAATCTGTTCTGTGTTGTGCTATCAAATATTTAAATAAAGTAGAGCCCTTTTTATGCCGATATTGAATCAGGCATATTGTTGTTGTTGTTTTGTATGTGTGTAAAAAAAGAGGAGGGCGAGAGGGTAGAGAACCATAAATGTGTCAGGATCTGGTTAAACGTCGTCGTAGTTTGGAATTTTTGTTTATGGAATCGGAATCAGAAATCTGCTGAGAACAGCTTCGGTTATAATTGTTATCTGGGTTTATTTGCACCAAGCGTAATGGCTTGAAGGGTTTGAGGTGTGGTATGTTATCCCTAGCGTTGTGACTCTTGATACGTGTTTGGGTCCTCCATTCAGTGCTTGTTTCTTCTTCTTGTCTGGACTGTTGGAGTGACTGACGGCATCAGGGCAGGAAAAGATCTCTGGAACGGACCCTTTCCTCCTTGCACCTAACATAGTACGTAAACATTTCATTTCTGTGGTGACCAATTTCCTTCTGTTTTCTGAGGACAGTGTCCATGTTTGACATTCATAGCATAGAGCTGGTAAGAATATTTATATTGAACGCTGTTCTTTTAGTGTTAATTTTCACAAGCTTGCATTTCAAAATTTGTGCCAATTGGCCTTAATACTTGATCCTCTTTAATGCATCTTTGTTAGATTTCTGTATTAATTCTTTCATAGTCTGAAAAATGCTCCCCAGATATTTAAATCCTCAACTGCTTAAACTGATGTTCATTAATTTTGATATTGCTGGTTCTTCCTTTCCTAGAGAATATTAAATTTCTGTGTTTTGTTTCTGCGTTGATCTTCAAATCATAGTTGTCACATTTTGAGTGAAGTCTGTTAATATGTTCTTGTAGTTGTACTGCAGTTAGTGCTATGATTGCCTGGTCATCGGCGAAAAGCAATTCATTTAATAATTCTCCGATGTTGTCCTCTTCGCTGGTGTTAGCTGATTTGCAAAGTTGGGTGACGTATGTGATGAACAATAGTGGTGATAGAACGCACCCCTGTCTTCACTCCAGATCTAATTTAGAACTTTTCTGACATATATTTGTTCTAAGTGTGCATTGACTTTTCATGCATAAACGCTTGCACAATTTAGAAAGGTATTTGTTTACTCCGTAATCCTATGGTACCTTCCAAAATGTATCTATATGAATTAACTCGATTGAAAGCTTTCGTTTTGTTTACAAATGCGATGTGTAATTCTTTATCGAATTCTACCGTCCTTTCCACTAATTGTTAAAGTGTGAATATTGCATCAGTACAGCCTCTGTTCCGAAATCCCGTTTGTCCTTCACTAAGTTGTGGTTCGATGATAGGGCGTAGCCTTTTTTTTCCCAAGTATCTTACCAAATATTTTCCGGTGTGGCTCAATAGCATATTCCTCTATACTTCTCAGTCTCTCTGGCTGCCTGTCTTCTCCCAGAGGGGTACTATTTTTACATTTCTCCAGTCCTTTGCTGTCTCTAAGGTTTTCTAGATTGGGTTGAACAGTCTGTGCATCCATTTTATGCCTACCTCTTATGTTGCTTTGTGTAGATCGGCAGGTATCTCGTCGCTTTGTTGGAAAGTCTCTTTTACAGCTTCTCTCATTTCTGCGAGTGTAATGCTTGATTCTAAATTTTATTCTATGTATCTATTATTTTCTTCTTTTGTAACAATGTGGTTCTTAGAGACTGCGGGGGCATCTGACCGAGTGGTAATAACGTCGGGCAGTTATGCGGGAGAGCCGGGTTCGACGCCCGGTAAGGTGATGTTTTTCTGACGGTGGCAAAATTAAATACACTAACCTGTACAGTCAGTGGCGACAGAACTGGCCATGCGGCCCTAAATTCTCAGGCCCATGACTCCTGTCTACGCTGTCCTGAAAAGTGGTACATACAGACAGTAGTGACAGTTGTCCTGCCTGTTGGGAGGAGTTTGTCTCATTTGCGCAAAGCTTAATGACCTAAATGGTTTGTTGTGCCGAGAGGTGTGGCTTATTGTCCCTAGCAGGTTTACTCTGAACATATTTAAGTCTTTCATTGAGGTCTTGTGGTCGACTACTTCCCGTCCTTTTTAGAATGAAATTTTTCGTTATTTGAAGCCCTACACTGGCTCTTGCCAGGGGCCGCAATATAGCCCAGCCATGAATATGGCCCAATGGCTGAACGCGATTTCTGGAACCTCACCACTGTGATACTCATCCACTTGGTGGCACTTTATGTGATCGGGTGTTTATTGCTTGTGTAATGTCCTGGTGGGGTAGAAATTCAGTCAGTCTTGTGGTCCGGATTAGGGTTCTGCTTTTCGTGTTTATTGCCCTGTCTTTAGAGTGGGATTGTACAATACCTGATTGTGGCTGCACACCTTTTGATCCACGTTGTGTTTTTTTCCTCAGTTGTTGTGCCCTGTCTTCTGTCTTTGAGATGTCATCCTCATTTACTTCCTTGCTGGTTGTCCTTTTCTTCACGTTCACTGGCTGTAAACTTCAGCGGAAAGTTCTGGTTGTTCGCCCACCTCTAGACTTCAGCCTTGTTCCAGAACTCCGTTTTACAGATCTGCCTTATTTTAATGCAGATTATTGGTCCTCGACTCTCAGACAGATGCATGCCGACCTCGCAGGAGGCTCCCAAGCGAAGACAAGAATAAACCCACTGCCTCCCCAACCTAAAAGTTGACTAATTAGGGGCTTCCTTTGAAGTCGGAGTGCATCTGCCAGAGCGGCAAGGAACGACCAACTGCACACAAATAAGGCAGTAAAATGGATGTACATGCAAAAACTCAGGCCTGTTCAATGGGGCGCTGGAATCGATACAGGAAGTTGGGTATCTGTCTCTTCATGTTATAAATTCCCATTATGGGGCAGCCATTTTAAGGTTCCATACTGACCTCTTAGCGTTTCCGGCAAATACTAAGACTCAGTCATGGAGGTTCTAGAGCCATGTTTTTCTAGACTAGTCAGCACTCGATGGGTGCTGTAGTCAGCATTTCAGGACATTTTCCTGGTGACAATTTTAGATTTTCCACCGGGAACACCTCTGCGGGATGCTGACCACATCACCCATCAGGTACCCATTGGTCTATAAAATATAGATCTGTATGTCCCAGTATGCTTGAAGGCGTAGAAATGGGTCCTTGACTTTTAATTTTTATTACCTGGGATCCAAAGCAGATTTAAACCCGAGACCTGCAGAGCGACAAATAAGCAAGTTACCATTACGCTGACACAGTTTCTAACAAGAAAAAGACGGGGGTAATTGTCTAGTTGATTCGACCCTATTGTATAATCTGACACAAAATGTCTTCCCTTTTGGGCTACGGGTCTCCACTGGGGTGGGGGGGGGGGCGGTTGAATAAACCCACTGTCGCCCACCCCAACAATCCTGTCGTAAAAACCGATAAATTAAGGGTTCCATTATTAGTTGGAGTGCATCTGCCCGAAAGGTTATGAACCAATAGTCTGCATATAAATAAGCCAGATCTGTAAAACGGATGTCCAGACAAAACTGAAGTCCTGTAACAAAACTTAAGTCCAGAAGTGGAAAAACAACCAAAACCTTCCGCGGGAATATACAGTCGGTGTGCGCAAAGGAGAAGAAGAAGAATATTAAAAACATCTGATCCAGAGGAACTGAAACATGGAAGCTTCTCCTATAGGGGCCACCTCCCTCCTTGGGGGAAAAAAAAGGGGGGGGGGGGGGTCGTAAATTGTTTGCAGGGGGCACCACTGAGTACTATAGTGAGAAGAAGTTTGTTGCACATTCTTCTACGAGACTTTACGGAACCACCCCGGTAATGTTTTGTTTTCTTGTTGTTGTTTGGTTTAACTAATCAGTTCCAAGTTCAGATTATCCACTGAACTGTCGGCTTTCGATACCATTGTCGAAAACCACGCAAAGCGGTCTGCTTTTAAATCGCCTGCACCCGGAATCGAACCGGGTTCCTCGGAATTACCTCGCGCTTTCCCAATTGATTAATTAACTTATTAACTTACAAATTATTACTAACAAGCCAGTGTAACACCTGGTTTCTAGTTCTAGTGAACGAGTTAATGTATGTTATCACAACTTCGGGATCAACGAATATCGACAAATACAAACCACAGCAACACAGTAGACTCATTAAATGAGCCGCGCGTGTTGGGAGGCAGCATGTGGCGACTTTAATAGCAATGTTGTCGCTGAAATAATGAATCTGTTCTGGACACTCGTCACATTAGGGAAGCTTGTTGGTGTTAAGTGAAAAAACCTGGTTTAAAACAACATGCTAGAGAAGACTGCACATGGTGGCTACTGTAGCAAAGTAGTTAAGGAATTTGTCTGTCGAAAGAGAAGATCCGGGCTCTAACTACAAATTACAAATATTTTGTGTCCTACAAATAGTGCTGTGAAGTTTGAACAACGGATCAACATTAAGGCACACGGGTTGTTAGTTGCGTATCCTTTACAGGACGTTGCAGAACCAACCCCAACGGCCCCTGGCTGTTGTGTGGTTTTTCTAGGCAAATTTACGTCAAGTAGTTTGCCATTGCTTTCTTGACGGTGGGCTTTTTTGGTACCACTGTCGAAACCAACGCAAGGCGCATAGCAGCTGGGATCGAACCCGGCATCCCGGCATTACGAAGCGTTCGCATCGACATAGCCACAGAGCTGACGGCACACGGGTAGTAGCCCATAAGTGCTCTGTTCTTCTTCCAACTCAAGTCCGACTCTGTAGAAGCTCAGCACAGTAAACAGGCTCTGTAGCATCGGCGAGGATCCTGAAATTACTTTGGATAGATTTTTAGCTTAAAATTTTGCCCGGGCAGCACCGTTAGGCTACTCTTTTCCATTTCCAGCTGCCAAGGGATTTTTTACGTGCGCAACAATGCACACTGGCGTCCAATCTCACTACCAAGAGACCGGGGAGGAGAGGGGGGGGGGGGGATACTAGAAGTCCAAGCCCACATGAAAAAAATCCCAGCCCTTACCGGAGATTGAACTCGGAAACTCTAGCACTCGAGGCAAACACTATGTATCGAGACCATGTAGTCCCCTATCGCTGTGAGGTTTTAGCCTCCTAGTTACTTGCCAGTTACTGCATGTAGTTACCATTTTTGCATCGTAAAGGGGTAGGGTGAGGAGGGAGGGCCTTTAAACCTGAGGATGTAGGGCCGCTTGATTAGTTCAGTCTACATGAACTATGTAAGTTAAGACCCCCCCCCCCCCCCCACCCACAAATAACGCTTTCGTAAAATAAGCCCACAGTATGCATGTCAGAGGGGACCACAGACACCTGAGCACATTCTGCAGGCCTGCCCAATACACAAGAGAAACCTGGCCTCAAGAGCGAAGTGTGCAGAGTAAGCTTTGAGGAGCAATATTAGAGGAATTGCAGGTGACATGCGAGTTTATAGAGCCAGCCCACCTGACGGCCCTGACCTGAGCATACGAAACCGAAGAAGAAGAAGAAGAAGAAGATGATGAAGAATTACGAACGAACGAACTTTATTTTCAAAGGGTTACAAATTAGGCACGCAGGTCTGTCTTAAATTCGGTCCTTCCAAACTCCCATCTTTCACACAGCACTTGTATTTCATCAATAAAGCATGTTATGTTCATGTAATAATATCCATATCCTGAATATCAAGTCAAAAACAAAAGCATGAGTCGTAAAATATGCTCGAACACACACACTCTCATACACACGCAAACCTATTCATTCACTTACACAAACACACGTAGACACCCAATTCATCCACATTTATACGAACAAGCACACACACATACACCCACACCCCACACACATACAGACAGACAGACACACAGACAGACAGACAGACAGACAGACAGACAGACAGTAGTGGTAGTAATAGTAGCAGCATTAGCAAAATTATCAGTAGTTGTAGTAAAAATATTAATAATGATCGCAAAGGAAAAATAAATATAAAAGTCTGCTTGAAATAATACGAAATGCATAAACACAAACTTGTAAATGAAAACTTCTATACGTGGTTTAAAAGCTAGTTACGAAGATTGGAAGCTAATCAGGCAAGTTGGCATGTATAAACAGTGGATAGAAGTATAACAGACAAAACAACAGACAGACAGTAACACAAAAGTGTACTATTGTTCATGAATTTGTTTTGAGTCATTACATATTTAATAACCTATCCCAATCCAGTGTGGCGGGTAATGGTCTACCGGACAGAAATAACCCCCATAATCGGTATTGTTATTCATATATCTGTTAAAATAGATTACATAACCTCCGGCCAACCAGCCTCCCCACCAACCAAATGTCCCCCCTGACATTATGACATGACTGCATCTCGCTAACACAGCCAGATGAACTTCGGGATCTGCTTTGGGTAGAATTTGTACATTATGTACATGAAACATCTTTTGACACCACTGTTGGTCTTCGCTGACAATTACAAACAAGGTCCTATTTTCCGAAACCGTCGTTTTCATCCACTCAAACGCTTTTTGATAATATGAAGCGGGAGCGACAACGTAACCTCTAGACTGAACCTGCAAAAAATCCCCACGTCGAACGTGGACTCCAACAAGAATGTACCCTTTGTTAGTGGCATAAATATTTCGTAAAATGGCGTCTGCTTTTTTGGCGATGGATTTTGAGAAGGTAAAATCACGTCGGATTTCCTCTTGAATAGAATCGAAGTATTTGTATGATTGGACATAACCTAAGAGATGTATGTTTACAGGGGGTAAGGTCATAAGGCTTTGCTGAAAACAGCCGAAACGGGCTTCTTTTATACGCTGCCATCTGAAAAGACAGAAAATTTGAACCATATAATCAGTCAGATAAAACAGATTATATACATTTACACTTGCTTTATTCTGTTAATTGTTATCTTCTTTTTATTCTCGTTCACTGACTGTAAATTCCAGCAGAAAGTTTTGGTTGTTCCGCCACTCCTGGACTTTGGTCTTGTTACAGAACCTTTTCTTTTTTTTTTTTTTTTTTTTGGTTGGTGTTGCTTGCACAGCCATTTTACAGATTTGGTTTATTTATATGCAGAATGTTTTTTTGTTTTTTTTTTTTTAAATTATCAGGCAGATGCACTTCTACTTCAGAGGAAACTCGCCTAATTAGTTGCTTTCTAGGACATACTTTTTGGGGTGGAGGGATCTAGTCTGTTCTTCAAAATGTAGCCTCGGAACCTAAACGCGACATATCAACATTTAAGAAAGGATTTTTTGTCGCTGCATGCTTCTTATTGTTGATAAAGTTCTGTAGTTTTCTTTGTTGATAAAACATTTAGTTTAAACGTTTCCTTTTTGTCTTTATTTTTCTGCTTCGCCCAGCTTCCAACAGAGGTTGTTTCCTTATGGCTGCAAAATTACCACCGTGTTATTTTCCAGTCTACTGTTTCTTTCCCCCTGCTGGTTATCCCGGTAAGGGCTGGGAGTTTTTCACATGGACTTGGACTTCTAGTAATTCCCCCTAGTTTCTGGGTAGTGAGATCGGACGCCCGTGTGTATTGTTGTGCATGTAAAAAAAAATCCACAGGCAGTTGGAAATCAAAAAGAGTAGCCTAACAGCCCTGCCGGGGCAACATTTGGAGTTAAAACGTCTACTGAAAAGTATTTCAGGATCCTCGCCGGTGCTACAGAGATCCAGCTTAAGAATGGAGGTGGACGCGGTCACTGCAGCTTTCCGCTGGCTAGAGAACACGACACACACACATCGTGATTGTAACTGATTCAGAAAGCATGCTGAGGAAGATCAGAACAGGTATGCTTCGTGAAGAGTGGCATGCTTCGCTGCGGAGGATATGGGTGAGGAGTACTGTCTGGATTTTTTTACTGGTGCACTCCAGTGTGTTGAGAAATAAACAGGCGGACAGATTGGCTGGCTCTGCACAACTTGGCGGAATACTGATAATGATAAGGCAGACGTGGTTAGTGCCTTGTGGGAGAGCGTGTACAATTCGGAGGAGCAGATGGATCACCACAGTCTGGTGAGATTGATGCAGTTGGGGGTGACGAGAGGTTCTGGCAGATGCTCGAGGCTCAGAGGAAAGGCAAGACAGACGTTTAATCAGAATGCTACTGGCACCATTAGCATCGGAACTATTCGCTGGCTGCTGAAGATGGGGACGGAGAGCTTATGGAAATGCCCCGAGTGCTGTGATGTCGGTTCTTGAATCAAATCAAATCAAATTAACCAGCTGTTTAGTTCACACTCCAGCAGACCTATTTAACACAGGACTAAATTTCGTTGCTTTATATTATCCAATGAAGGATAGTCCCAGATATCCTTACTTTGTATTTACTGATGTATTATTCTTCTTTCTCTTTTTCTGTAATCCTGTTAAAGTTTTAGATCGACTTCATTGCATTGGTGTATCCTATGTGACTGGACCCCTCTGCTCAGAACACGAGCTTGCAATCGAGAGCGTCGCACTCAGCACCAACTTCGCAGCTCTAGCGACTTAAAAACTGCACGCCTTAACTGGAGTACGCAACCTTGAAACCACCCCACGACCTTCAGAGCGGGAGGCAAACGGTTTGACCACTTAGCCTCTGTAATACCCACAATACCTCCTTAAACCGTCCGTGAACTGTGGCAAACAATTCTGATTATTCGTCTTTGTGCCTGGACTTTGATCTCGTTGCAGGACTTGGGTTATTATACGATGGTCTCCACATTTACACACCACAGGTTGTAGGTCAACTCCAGTGATAAGTTGGTTGGACTAGTCTACCGTGGTCGGGCTTATGTGGCGTCGCAGTCTGTTCTTGTCTTGCATTTCCGTTTTTATTTCCGAGAAAGAGACGGCCTGTGATCTAGGTTTTATAACTTTCTAGGGGGGTTGTGTGTTAGATCCAGTATCTAAATGTTTAAGAAGTGTTAAAAGCTCTGGCATGGTGAAATATACAACATGCGAGTGCGGAATATCCCCGTGACCTTGTGTAAAAGTCGGATCGCTGGAGACTGACCTATCAGAAGTGAGGTAGGCTGTAGTTCATCCAATCAGAAGTGAGCTAGTGTGTAGCGGTGTGTAAATGGGGGAGACCAGCGTAAAATTTACCCTGGACTTTAGTGTTGTGTGCACATTGGTTTTTTTTATACAAGCAGTTCATTGTGTGCAGACTGTTGGTGCCTAGCCTTTCACGCAGATGCGCTGCAACTCGATAGAAATTTCGTTGATTCTTTTACGTCGATAAATCCCAGGGAAATGGTTTAGATAATGGCCACATAGAGGTGTCGGTAAGTCCTGAACTGTTATGAACCTTTGTCCGCAGATGGCGATGAACCCCTGAGTCCTTTTAAATCTCAGCTGCGCTTCTCTTCAAGGAAGTGGTCATGGGTATATTATCTATAACAAAGGGTAGCAGCCATGGTATAACCGATAGATGTTCGCCTGCAAATCAGAAAGTCATGGGTTCAGATCCTATAAGAGCCTGGCTTTTTCCCCTTTCTAAATAACCTAGCCTTCCTGGTCGACCAAGACCGCCATGCTGCAGACGTCACCAAATCAGGCTAAGGATACGTAACATTTTCACTCTGACAGTCTCGTTTTTCAGTGTGTTCCTTGCCGATATGTTGTTCAACGTTATCATATTGTGTGTAACTATGCATATTTTAATTCTTGAGCAAGAGTTCTTTGTGGTAACGGCAGGTAACACCATGGGACAAGAATTGTTTCAGCGTCTTGGGTCGACCCAGCCTTAACTGGATACAAGATAAAGTGCTGGAAAGTAAAGATGGTCTGTGTGATGTTGACCACAAAACTCATCGAGTACCGATTAGTCTATAAAATATAGGTCAAACCCTAAATACACAATACGCTTGAAGGCGTGAGAAAGAGTCGTTGTCTTTACTTATACAAAGTATTACTTTGTAATGAAAACTGCAAACAGATGGCTTACCTGGAAATAGTACTTCTAAAATCCCTATATGGCAAGAGCTTATGCTTTAAATCAAAGATCTTTCTCAGTTCGAACTCCGGAGATTGAACAATATGTCTATTCTGTACTCGGGCGATTCCAAGCGTAGATGCATATTGGAATAGGTGATTTCCTAATCTCCCGTAACCCTCTGCTACCGTGATGTACAATGGGAACTGCTGTACCATTGATTCTGAGCTGTTGTCTCCCCCAGTAAATGCTGATCTTGGACTCAGGGTCATTGTTGTTGTTGGTTTTGATGTTGGCAGCTCCTTAGAGGTAAGCGGCCCTGAATCGTCGTATGTTAGCCATCTGCAAATACTGTTAGATTTGAGGCAATGAGATTAACCACAACACTTTACTCTTCTATCTCTCTCTCTCGCATACGATGGACTCCATTCACCATGCTTGAGGACCTTGATTTTGCAGATGATATAGCACTCCTATCACATAAACATGAACATATACAAGAAAAAAGTAACAGACTACACAGCACAGCAGAAATGGTGGGACTGAGAATAAATACAAAGAAAACTAAGATCATGACAAGCAGTCCAAACCAAGAACCAGTGACCATAAATAACCAAACTCTTGAAAATGTAGAACATTTCACATATCTTGGCAGTGTGGTGTCCCTGCCGGGAGGGACCGAAGAGGACACACAGTCACGTCTGAACAAAGCTAGAGCTGCTTTTGGAAGGATGAGGAAAATCTGGAAATCCAACAATTACTGCAGAGGAACGAAACTCCGACTCTAGAAGATCATCATTTTGCCAGTTCTTCTTTATGGAGCGGAATGCTGGAGAATGACCAAAAAGGACGCACACAAGCTGTCAACCTTCCACCACACATGTATATGCAAAATTATCAACATTTTCTGGCCACATACAATCTTAAACACTAAACTACTTCAAGTCACAAACCAAGAAACTTTAGACAATATGATAACCAAGAGAATATGGAAATGGCTTGGCCACGTTATGAGAATGAATCCTGATTTACCTGCCAAAACAGCTCTCACATGGACACCAGAGGGAAAGAGAAAACAGGGGCGCCCAAAAACAACATGGAGAAGAACGATGGAAAGTGACCTGAGTGCTGCATCTTTGACATGGAAAACTGCACTGAAGATTGCACAGGACAGGAAAGCATGGAAAGTCCTCTCTGAAGCCTCATGTGCCACTAGGCACAACGAGAACTGATTGTGATCTCTCTCTCTCTCTCTCTATCTCTCTCTCTCTCTCTCTCTCTCTCTCTCTCTCTCTCTCTCTCTCTCTATATATATATATATATATATATATATATATATATATATATATATATATATATATATATATATATATATATATATATATATATATATATATATATATATATGTATATATATATATATATATATATATATATATATATATATATATATATATATATATATATATATATATATATATATAAGTGAAAACTTTAGAAGTGTAAGAGAAAAAAAATAATAAACACGTCATTGTCTTGTAATATGTCGACATTGGTGTTAAGGATGTCAAAAGTGTTAAGCACGTGACATCACGATGCTGACATTAACAGTGACGTCCCAATGACTGCCTAAAGATGTTCGCCCACTGTTTTTAATCGGGCCTTCAAAGCAGAAAGGCGTTGCACAATGGAAGAATGCCATGGCTACAGCAGCAACAACAACAACAACAACAACAAAACAACAACAAAATGCAAGCTTTTTTAGAAAACTGGAACCGTGAAGCGTACGACGCAGTCAGTAACACGAACTCACGACCTTCACAAAGTGATGCAAAGGGCTTGATTGCTTCGTCAAGGAGACGATATGGTCATGACTATACAAGCGTTAAAAAAAAAAACCCCGCGTATTGTGTGGTCTATTTCAACGGCAATCTGTACTTTTGCCTTTTACGTGTGTTCTGAGTATATTAACGAAATCTGGCATTCTAAGTGCCATTTTCTACTGTGAGTGCATATTTGTTCGAAAGTCATATAATTATGATTTAATTAGACTTGAGGCCTCCCCCCCCCCCTTTCCCCCACAACACCCCCTCCCCCAACCCCCCATTCACTCCGAAACATTTGCTGCAAAAATGATAAAGTTTATTTTCTTTAATCGTCTTGTTCTTCTTTTTCGCGTTCACCAGCTGTTATCTCCGGCGGAAAGCTCTGGTTGTTCATCCACTTCTGGACTCTAGTCCTGTTCCAAAACAGGAGTGTTGCGTGTACACCCGTTTCACAGGTCTGAATCATTTGCATGTAGAATGTTGGTTCCTTGCCTATCAGACTGATGTACTCCGTCTTCGAAGTAATATTCTTTAATACAAATGCGTTTCATATTATTAAAGTTATACTTACATTTCGACCTGTCTGTCTTTAGATACATAACAGATAATAAGTACTGTCAACACCATTAAAAAAAGAACAATCTTTTTCCGCATTATTCACTAATGGAGTTTTCACAACTTCTTACAACGCGCGGTATTTGCAGTTACAAGCCACACGTATTTTTCACTTGCTAAGCGAGTGGTGATAGGTACACGTATCAGCCGAGCAGGCGAGTCCAAGTGACAACGTGTGGCAGTGTTGATTTCACTATAACCACCAATCTAGCCAGGCTTCTAGCCAAAATGAAATGATGTTACTTCCTACTCCCTCGAAAGTTACCTGGCATGCGTATTTTAGTGCAGCAAGTACTAAATACAACACATACGGACCAGAAAGCTCAATGCACACAAAAAAAAAAAAAACGCGTACATATACAACGGGACGTTTCGGTTAAAACATTTTTTATCGGACTAGACAACAGAACTTAAAAACACCTAACGTCAGTACGGAACCAGAAATTCCTAATAGGAATTTAAAAAAAAAAAGAACGAAGGGCTATTTTACCGCAATCTATCTATCTATCTATCTATCTATCTATCTATCTATCTATCTATCTATCTATCTATCTATCTATCTATCTATCTATCTATCTATCTATCTATCTATCTATCTATCTATCTATCTATCTATCTATCTATCTATCTATCTATCTATCTATCTATCTATCTATCTATCTATCTATCTATCTATCTATCTATCTATCTATCTATCTATCTATCTATCTATCTATCTATCTATCTATCTATCTATCTATCTATCTATCTATCTATCTATCTATCTATCTATCTATCTATCTATCTATCTATCTATCTATCTATCTATCTATCTATCTATCTATCTATCTATCTATCTATCTATCTATCTATCTATCTATCTATCTATCTATCTATCTATCTATCTATCTATCTATCTATCTATCTATCTATCTATCTATCTATCTATCTATCTATCTATCTATCTATCTATCTATCTATCTATCTATCTATCTATCTATCTATCTATCTATCTATCTATCTATCTATCTATCTATCTATCTATCTATCTATCTATCTATCTATCTATCTATCTATCTATCTATCTATCTATCTACCTATCTATCTACCTACCTCTATCTATCTATCTACCTACCTACCTCTCTGTCTGTATGTCTGTCTGTCTGTCTGTCTGTCTGTCCGTCCGTCCGTCCGTCCGTCCGTCCGTCTGTCTGTCTGTCTGTCTGTCTGTCTGTCTGTCCGTCCGTCCGTCCGTCCGTCTGTCTGTCTGTCTGTCTGTCTGTCTGTCTGTCTGTCTGTCTGTCTGTCTGTCTGTCTGTCTGTCTGTCTGTCTGTCTGTCTGTCTGTCTGTCTGTCTGTCTTTATGTCAGTCTTCCTACCTGTCTTGCTGTGTATCCGTTCATCCACCCCGCTGTGTGAAACTTCAATATTTAACGGGTGTTGTTTAGTTTTACTAGTTAATTTCACGTAGTTTGCCATTGCTTTCTAAACTCTGGAAAGATCATACCGTTGTAGAAATCAACGCTAAGCGGCCTGTTTCTCAACTGCCAGAAACTGAGTGTGAATATACAGGTAGCCCCACATAAAATGCATTGACGCCTCAGAGATTTAATTTTACAAAAATAGGGCTTAAGGTTCCATCGGCAGCCCAAGGGAGTAAACTAAATATTTTGAAAACGGCCAGTAGGCGACGACAGTTTATCGTAAACATCAGTAAGAAGCAATCAGCATGTTTGCAACATTATGAAACATTAAACACTATTTAAAAACTGGAAATATTCAGAGGGGGGTAGGATGAGAGAGAGAAAGAGAGAGAGAGAGAGGAGGAGGGGAGAGGGAAAGAAAGAGAGAGTGGTAGAGAAAGGGAGAGACAGATATAGAGAGAAGAGTAGAGAAAAGGAGAGAGATGAGGTCAAATCGTTCAACTTTCTCTGCTTTGGTATCTTTCTTTCTTCATGTCTCCCCTTTCTAACTTTCCTGTAGTAATGGTAGAGAAAGGTAGAGAAAGGGAGAGATAGACAGAGAGAGAAACAGAAAGAGGCAAAGCGGGAGAGATAGGTAGAGAGAGGTAGAGAAAAAGACAGTGTGATGTAGATAGAGAGAGCAGAGAAAGAGAGAGAGACAGAAAAGTAGAGAACAGGAGAGAGTGGTAGTGAGAAGGAGAGAGAGATATAGAAAGAGGTAGAGAAAGAGAGAGAAAAGAGAGAGAGAAAGAGAGGTAGAAAGAGAGATAATGGGAGGTAGAGACAGGGAGGGAGAGAGAGAGAAGTAGAGAGGGAGAGAGAGAAACAGAGGATTCCGGACAGCCTGTCGTCAGATTATGGAAAGTTATAAGCACACGAACTGGAAATTGTTACTGGAGATTCCGCTGTGTGGAGAATCAAAGTCGTCAACGGCAGACAGAAAGGCACATGATGATAATGAAATTCAATAGTAGAATAGAGACATGAAAGCACTTCTCCTATGTATTTAGTGCACCATTAGTGGGGGCGGAGGAGTAGATAGCTACTCCCTACCACTGAGATCGTAAAATGTGACTGAAGAATGATTAGCTGAAATACTTTGCGTTAGGCCTACAAGCGTAGATATCATGGCCTTGCTGTAAACCACAACATAATGGGAAAACGCCCTCTTCAAGGTGAAAATTAAAGAAGAAGAAAAAGAAGAAAAAGAAGAAAAAGAAGAAGACGATGATGACAATGGTGATGATGATAAAGACAAAGAAGAAGAAGAAGAGCAATCACCAGCAAGAAGAAAAAAAAAAAAAAACACGAGAAGAACCATGAATAATGTACCTCCACTTTCATTTGGAGAAGAGCCGTGTTAGCCTAGTAGCTAGCTGGTTTTTGCCCTTAATGACTCTGAGTATAATAAATCCACACCGGGGTAAGACTTGTTTATAATTAACGTGAGCTCCCATGTGGACTCAGACAAATATACGCACATGGAAATGATATGGGGAAGGGGAGGGGTGGAGGTGGAGGGACGACGTGTGTTTGACCACATTACTTTTATTCAACAATTGGACCGCAAAAAAACCTACTGGGGCCGCCCAAAAAAATATTAACCTCTTACCTTTATGGACATTAGAATGTTGATCGTTTTTATTTGTGTTTTTTAATGTAGACGTTTGACGACAAATATCTTGATTTAGTTTGTTTGCAAATGCGAAGAAGACTGGCCACTGTGCATAAAAAAGCAACGCACTCAAAACCGGTCTCATTTTGGCTTCCGGACTGAACCTACGGTCGCTCAGGGGGCAGGAGACCCACCTAGCTGTTGTGGCTCTGCGTAATAATAGCAACAGTAGTAGTAATAGCAGCAGCCGTAGTAGTAATAGTAGTAGTAGTAGTTATTGGTTTTGTTGTAGTGTTGTAGTATTAGCAGCAGCAGCAGCAGCAGTAGAAGTGCTGGTGGTGGTGGTGGTAGTAGTAGTAGTAGTAGTAGTAGTAGTAGTAGTAGTAGTAGTAGTAGTAGTAGTAGTAGTAGTAGTAGTAGTAGTAGTAGTAGTAGTAGTAGTAGTAGTAGTAGTAGTAGTAGTAGTAGTAGTAGTAGTGTCATGAGTGGCAAACAAATACAATAATATACGAGGGGAAGTCACTAATTAAGTCATCAATGGTTATGGGATGACATGAAAATGTAGTTAGCGGTTTTTAAAGGTGGCATCAGGGGACAGCAACATGAGACTTTACGTCTCCGTTCGTTAGGTGACGCTTGGTGTTGCATACTCATGCGAAACAAGAAACAAAATGGCGACTGTGCTTACGGCAAAAGTTCTGCCTGCAGAGGACATTCATAAGGAAATGGAGACAAATGTTTACCCGTAAGGCGTTGCATAGCTGGGTAAGGGATATTTCTCAAGGACCATCTACGACTGTTGATGACGTCCGATCTGGTCGTTCTATTCAGATTGAAATTAGCTATGTGGACTGAGCCCTCTAGGTTGCTGACACTAAAAAAAAAAGAACGAAGGGCTATTTTACCGCAATGTATCTATCTATCTATCTATCTATCTATCTATCTATCTATCTATCTATCTATCTATCTATCTATCTATCTATCTATCTATCTATCTATCTATCTATCTATCTATCTATCTATCTATATCTATCTATCTATCTATCTATCTATCTATCTATCTATCTATCTATCTATCTATCTATCTATCTATCTATCTATCTATCTATCTATCTATCTATCTATCTATCTATCTATCTATCTATCTATCTATCTATCTATCTATCTATCTATCTATCTATCTATCTATCTATCTATCTATCTATCTATCTATCTATCTATCTATCTATCTATCTATCTATCTATCTATCTATCTATCTATCTATCTATCTATCTATCTATCTATCTATCTATCTATCTATCTATCTATCTATCTATCTGTCTGTCTATCTGTCTATCTATCTATCTATCTATCTATCTATCTATCTATCTATCTATCTATCTATCTATCTATCTATCTATCTATCTAATCTATCTAATCTATCTATCTATCTGTCTATCTATCTATCTATCTATCTATCTATCTATCTATCTATCTATCTATCTATCTATCTATCTATCTATCTATCTATCTATCTATCTATCTATCTATCTATCTATCTATCTATCTATCTATCTATCTATCTGTCTATCTATCTATCTATCTATCTATCTATCTATCTATCTATCTATCTATCTATCTATCTATCTATCTATCTAGGGGGGGTAGTGTGTCTATCTAGCTTCTATCTATCTATCTATCTATCTATCTATCTATCTATCTATCTATCTATCTATCTATCTATCTATCTATCTATTAGGTTAAAAGCTGAGCGTCTGAGAAGAACCACTGTAAATACCTATAAAAGCAACACTGGTCTTAACATACCGTGCTCTAATTTTGCTAGACTTTTCCTAATGACGGACGGGTCTTGCTGACCACTCTCGCCAGTGCCATAGGTTCTTATTCACATGCCTCCAAAAAGACAATATAGCCCTGGCATCTGGACAGACTTAAAGGTGCCTATAACAATAATAGTTATAACCATTAAAAAAAAAAAAAAACATCCTTAAACACCTGAGAAGAACAAAGCAAGTCACCTTGTTTCTTCTTCTTTTTTCGTCTCACTGGTACCAGGTTGGAGTCCAGTGTGTCGTGGTTTTGTCGTCTAACGGATACCAGATTGTAGCCCATGACGTGGTTTTGTCGTCCCACTAATACCAGGTTTAAGCTCAGTGTCATGGTTTTGTCGTCTAACGGATACCAGATTGTAGCCTATGACGTGGTTTTGTCAACTCACTAATACCAGGTTAAAGCTCAGTGTCATGGTTTTGTGGTCTAACGGATACCAGATTGTAACCCATGACCTGGTTTTGTCGTCTCACTAATACCAGGTTAAAGCTCAGTGTCGTGGTTTTGTCGTCTAACGGATTCCAGGTTGTAGCCCAGTGTCGTGTTTTTCTGTATTAGTCATGCGCTTCTCGGGTGACGGATTTGTTTATCTTTTTACAAGTTTCATTAACACCATTTATCCATCTCTTTCTTGGTTTTCCTCTAAAATTCTTCCAGATGTTCAACTGTGAAAAAATCTGATATTCAGTCTAGTCTGCCTGCATTCTCACTAGATGGCTGAATCACTTCATTCTTTGTCTAATAATATAACCCAGACACGGTCTTACTCCAACTTTCTCTCTAGTGCTGGTATTCGTAACCCTGTGTCGTCTAGTGTTGTTAGTGACATTGCGGTGACATAGCATTTCACCTGTAATTATTTTCTTTTCTAGTGCCCTATTCATTGTCCATGTTTGGCACTGACTAAGCAAACACCTTTCGCTAATTCACTGTAGATTGCAGACTTAACACACACATACAGATTAGGTATGAGCCACACAGCTCTCTGCAAGTGTTATCATGCTGAACAGACTCCAGACATGTCCTGCAAGACTGTCCTCTCCTGGCGGAGCTGCGAAAGATGGATCACATCCAGCAGACCTGATAATTAAGTTTTTGGAAAATCTCGAGCTGACATCCGAATGTATCGTCAATTGTGTATTAAAACTAGGGACTGTACCGAATATTCGCTTCGTATTCGCTTCGGGGCCGAATAGTGGACCAAATAACTATACGGTATTTGGCCAAATAGTTGCGGTCGGGCCGAATACAAATAGTGGTTACCTTACACCGGTTTCTGGACTGATAGAAAATAAACATATCAAGATTTCCCACCTTGGTTCATACTGTCAAGCGTTATCTTTGTGCACCACCTACCAGCGTACCAAGTGGACGTCTGTTTAGTACAGCTGGAAATACCTTCAGTGAGACAAGAAGCTGCCTTAATGCTGACAACATGGAAAGATTTTTTGTTTAAAGCTAATGCCGCTTTCATTGATTAACTAAGCTGTCAGTGACAATTTACAAGTTCAGTTACTTGCTATAAAACTAAAAATACTTTTATTCCTATGTATTAGTTACCACGGACTGACTGACTGAAGGGTGCAAAGCATGGAATGTTTTTAAATGCTATTCTGTACTACATTTTGTGAAGTAAAATTTCAGCGTACATTTGACATTATGGATGTTTTCTTTTTAGAACTATTTTATACACGAAAGTGGAAGAATGGGTCTTAGTTTGAATAGTGGGAAGATGGAAGTAATGGTGGTATCAAAGAAAATAATTATCCCTAAATGTGTAATAAAAGTCAACAGTTTTATTTTGGGACAAGTACAGAAATTTAAGTATCTGGGCACATGGATAACATCAGATGAAAGATGCATTACTGAAATAAGAAACAGAATAGGACAGGCAAAAAAACTGCATTTTATAAAATGAAGAACATCTTATGCAATATATCTTTGTCCTTGAAGGTTACAAACATAATTCTTGCTTGCTACATACATCCAGTTTTAAACAACCAAGAGGTTTCGATAGAGACGGGAGCCCGAAGACAGCTACTCACAGACATCAGAAGGAGACAGTCATCATTTTTCGGCCATGTTATAAGATGAGGGAAAAATGGAGCATGTGGTGACCACAGGAAAGATATGTCGAAGGAGGGATAGAGGAAGACAACGAGAAAAGATTCTTAACAGTCTTGTTGCATGGCATGGAGGTGTGTCAGCACACGAACTAATACATGCTGCAGGGCCAGATTGTGGCGAGGCATAATCGCCCCCACCAGTCGGCGAAGCACCTGATGATGATGATTCACTATTCGTATTTGTATTCGGCTGAATAGTTGGTCCAGCTATTCGTATTCGGCCTAATAGTGAAAATCACTATTTGGTACAGCCCTAATTAAAACGATCACCAGAGATCTAATTTATTAAAAAAAAAAAATAATTAGAAAGCTGCATAAATGAGGATTGGAAATCATTACTAACAGGACTAAAGGTTAACGTGTTTAGCAATGCGCTGCCGTAACATATTTCTGCTGTTAAATTTTGTTTTCATGAAGCCACTTAGGAGGAGGGGCTAGACGCCCCCCCCCCCCCCCCCCACAGACCGCCCATATACACACTAGCTTACTTCTGATTGGTCGACCTTAAGTCACCCGACCTTCGCACACTGCGACGGGGTGTTCAGCGATGCCGTTGCTATCGCCTGTTGTTTATTTCAGCACGCTATCGTTTTTAACACTACAAAAACATTTAGAAACTGGGTCCAACACACAGTCCCCCTGGAGAGTGCTGCAACCTATGTCACAGGCATTCCCTTTCTCAGAAGAAAAACGTAAATGCAAGACAAGCCAGAAAGCAAACAACATAGCGTCACACCCCACCCCCCCCCCCCCCCCCCCCCCCCCCCTCAAAGGGACCCCCCCCCCCCCCCCCCCACCCCTGGACATCAGACCAGTCAAAAAAATGTATCAATGAAACGTGACCTAGTTTATTTGGGAGAGACTAATGTGGAACTAAATCATTATAATTATATTTCAGAAGTCAGTAATAATGTACATCTCTTGTCTGTATCCAGATGATACCAAACTCTCACTTTGCGAAACCCCACATCAAATGATAGAACCGTTCTTCTATTTTGACAGCAAGGTGGACAAATCTTGACCTACTCTCACCTAAAGTAGGTCATGGACTTAGACAGGAAAGCAAGGATATACAAACAAGACGAGGTTACACGGGCCTTTTTTTCATTCTATGACGTAGTGCTGACACCCGTTTGAAAGGGTTATTTCCCCCCCCCCCCCCCAGCGCTTCTATCATGAATACTGCATGGTGAGTGCAGGCATCTGTTTTAGATACTTTGTGTTGATTAGCAGTACTTTTTTTTTTTCTAGGGAAAACAAAGCCCCGAACCGACGCCAGAAGCTAAGTGGACGTTAAAACAATAGGAATAAACTCACAGGGAGCAAGTACAGCAGGGATCTACCAGTCATCAGTAGAAATTATCCTCGTCGACAAGTGTTTCGGCCCACGATTCCTATACACTTTCGGAGGTGGGCACACCTGAGTTCATGAAGCTCAGGGCTGGTACCCTGCTGCACGAGATTACCGGATGGTGTTTTTCTTTCGGATAGGGACAAGACGACTTGGTGGTTTCGCAGAAGGTACTGTGAGATAAGAAGTCGTTGCGGCAGCCTAATTAGAACAGTCAGCGTGCCTGGACGACCGAGCGACAAGCTTACGTTTGGTTTACCGGACACTTGTTGCACTTTTGTTAGCAGGTGGCAGAGGAACACTGGCAGACAATTCGGACACGATGGACTTTCAAAGGGTGAGAAACCCTTTTCCACTAGAGACTCGGACCAGCTCACCGAGGCCCGTCCCCTACGTTGTTGCGTTGCGTCCAAAGCCAGCTCGAGGCCCTTTCGGCTGCCTCGCCCAGTTTTTTAAGTGTTCGTTTCCGTTCATTACCGCGCAATCCTAGTTCTTTAACCACATTGTACAATGAAGTGGAGACGAGATCTCGCGCTCCCACTTTGACGGCAAAGACACGTACCGTGTACGCCTCGTCTCTCCTCAGACCGGCTGCTAAATCACTGTACTTCTCGAGCTTGTACAGGTGATTTTCGTCCAAACGCGACTCATACGGGACGGTCAACTCAATCAGGATGAGCTGTCGTTTCTCCGCAGAGTGGAGAACTATGTCAGGTCGCAGACCGGTCTTCCGGATTAACTCGGGGTACCGTTCATGGCCTGGCAGATCAACCGCCGGTAACCAGTCCCTCGCAGAGTCTAGCACAGATGGAGCGAATGCGTTTCGGTTGACCGTACCTTTTTGAATCTGCCCAGCCTTGAGGAAACGAATGGGGACGATGGTAGAACTGGCTCTAGCATTAGCCTTCATTCTAGCCTGGTCAACAACGGCTGCTAACTCTTTTAGCACCTTGTTGTGTCGCCAGGTATGTCGGCCTTGGCCTAGGGCTTTCCTGCACGCGGACAGGACGTGTTCTAGCGTCTGCTTCGCTTTACACAACGGCAAGTCGGATCGTTTGTCGCAGACCACTTAACCATGTTAACACCGGACGGTAATACATCGTACGCCGAACGAACGATAAAGCTCAGTCGCAGCGGGGTCATTCGCCAGATATCACCCCATGTAAGTATTCTTGGCAATGCGCTCTCCAGGCTGACCCAATGGCCCTGCTGCGACTGCTGGGCTGCTTTTTGAAAACGAACCTCGTTTTCGTTGTCCCTCACCGTTTGTATTACCATGTCTCGGCGTTCTTTGGCTGAGGCCTTTGACCACCAATTGACCTTCCCTTGCCCTAGGCCTCCACGGTCGGTTTGAGTGTATCCCATTATCTCCTTCAATTTTAGTGCGTTCTGCGCAGATTCAATCGCAACGAGGACCCTCCACTTCTGGCCAGTCTTTAGAGCGGGCTGGACAGCGATGACATTTGGGTCTGAAGACTCGCGCAAGAGCATGGCGAGTCTTACCAAAATGAATCCTCCTACCAAACTCGAAGTATTGAACTCTAAGGTCGTATCCGTACAACTCAGGACTAGATCTCAAGGACAGAAGACAGAACATAATTTCCATGAAATAAAATCATTACAGGAGATATAACAAGCACAGCCAAAATTACACACAACAAAATCACACCCAAAAGAACAAACGAACGAACAAACTTTATTTTCAAAAGGTTACAAATTGGGCACGCAGGCCCGTCTGACATTCAACCCTTCTAAGCACTCATTTTTCAGAGTACCAGTGCCTGTTATCAATAAGATAGGAAGATAGGAAAATAGGCAGAAAAAAACCCTCATCTGGGCCGGGTACCACCAAAGGTACTTTCTTATTTGCCGACCACAAACAGGGGAAATCAACAGGTTACGGGACAATCAAATATTTCAGGGAGTGGTAGATTACGCGTATAGTTTTGGTTAGGTTTGGGTTAGGAGTTAGGGTTAGGGTTATGGTTAGGTTAACTCGCGAAAACACTGGCTTTGGAAGAAACGCGCTAGAGCACAGAAAACACGGATAATCCGCTCTTACCAATAGAGCACAGAAAACACGGATAATCCGCTCTTACCAATAGAGCACAGAAAACACGGATAGTCCGCTCTTACCAATAGAGCACAGAAAACACGGATAATCCGCTCTTACCAATAGAGCACAGAAAACACGGATAATCCGCTCTTACCAATAGAGCACAGAAAACACGGATAGTCCGCTCTTACCAATAGAGCACAGAAAACACGGATAATCTGCTCCTACCACTAGAGCACAGAAAAGAAGGATAGTCCCGCTCTTACTACCCTCTAAAATACTGGACTGTACCGCGACGTCATTTGTGGTCGACTTAAAAAAAAAACACCCCGCCATGGATGACCTAGACATGCTTAGTGTGAGAACATCGCACACCTAGGAAGAATAAGCCACAACTCATACTTGGTTCAACAAAACATTTCAGTTACTAAATTTGGTACAAATACAAATATACCACAATTATAACAGAAGATATTTAGTTTAGTTTATACAACTGATCAACAACATGGCACAAGGGTAGTAACCTATTAGTGCTTCGTTCCACTTCTAATTCAAGCCTGAGACCAAAGAATCTAAGCGAACTCCGTAGCACCGGCGAGAACCCTACAATAATTTGGGTAGATTTTTAACTCAAAATTTTACTTGAGTAGCGCCGTTAGGCTAATCTTTTCGATTTCCAACTGCCAAAGGTTAAAAGTGTCCAAATTTTTCATTTTACAACCAGGGCTTATTTGTAAGTAGATTGTTGGTTCCTCGTCTCCCAGGCTGATGCATTCACACTTCAAATGAAACTCCCCTGATTATTCGCCTTATATGACATGCTTATTAGGGAAGCAGGGCACCTATCCCCCTTCACCCCCCCCCCCCCCCTTAACCACGGAATGGTGCCTCTAGCTCAGCAGGGAAGAGGGATTATTAAAATGGGAAGGACCCCAATAAATTTCAGAATCTGGCAACAAATATAACTGATTGACATTAAAGGCGCATTTTTCAATACAGGACGAAGAACAACAGACGTAAGAAGAAAAAAAAAAAAGAGCGAAAAAAAAAGACTGACATAAATTTAGAAAGCGAAATGGACAGAAAGACAGAAAGAAGAAAGAAAGAAAGAAAGAAAGAAAGAAAGAAAGAAAGAAAGAAAGAAAGAAAGAAAGAAAGAAAGAAAGAAAGAAAGAAAGGAAGGAAGAAGTTAGAAAGACATGAAAAAAAAAACAGACATAAATTAGGAAATTGAGAGCGAGAAAGAAAGAGAGAAGAAGCAAAGTTAAAAAAAACAAAAAAAAAAAAAAAAAACAAGGAAATATGGACATTTACTGACGACATGTAGAACTTTAGCAGATTTCCCAGCTCGACTAAGCAGCACGATGAACTGCCTAAGCTCTGGTACGCAATCGTTGTATCTGTGGGACTTCAGGATATGCCGTACCAATGTGGCCAGAGCTGTTTAAAGTTTGAATGTTGACTTTGTGTCCATCTAGAACCACTGAACACCTCTTGTTGGGGTTGGTCAAGTAACACAGAGTGTAGATAGCGATGTCGAACTCAGGGCTAACACCAAAGAAGAAGCTCCCTAAAGGCTTTATTCGCTTGTTCCATCTAAACATGGCTGCAATCAAACGAGTCTGGAAAAAGAAACGAAATAAAACTGCAGATAGACTGGAAAGATGCCATGTTGTTTTAACTCATCTGGATTGTACTTCAAAATCTGAACACCATGAGGCCCCACTTTTTTAATTGAGGAATTGATAATTAATGGGTGATGTTGTCAATATTATGATAGATTAATTTACTTCTAAGAACATTTAAGAACAAATATTTTTACACTGTAACCGGGACCGAAAGACATAATAATGTAAATGTATTGAAGTTGTCAAAGGGAGACCACCGCATTAATTTCACAGTTTAATATAAGGGATGTGATTTGAAAGATATAGAGCTCGGATACTTTTATCGCGTTTGGATCTAGGGCCCCGCTTGGAAAGGGTGAAGGGAGGGTAGACCACTTCATCTAAAAAGCGTGTCGTAAAAAACGACTCAAGAGGAGTTTGCTGAAATGGATATGATGGGCTGAAAGGAGTTAGTATCGAACCCTTGGTGCGTGGCTAGACACTGTGAGCTGGGATTTCATTTTAAATGCTTTTCTATTATGCTTAAAGTTATATGTATTGTAAATTGCAAATCCAGAAAACGTCAAGTAGCCTGTTGCCAGAGAACTGGTAATGTCATATGCGAGTAATGTCGTGTACAACTACTGACTGATTGTAACAGCTGCTTCTATCAAAGATGAACTGCGTTTCTTGACCAGCTGTTTTTTGTGTGTGTTTTTGTTTTCACTTCTAATGTCTGCCTTGTGCGTTCATTGCGTGTGTATGCTAATGGTTTTGCTGAGACTGCATTCTGTTTCATCTTTGTCACACGGGGCAGCCATAGAAATTTTGTGTGGTTTCGTTCGTACAGGGACAGAGCAACTATGGGGGTGCCGTTTCCTTTGAAGTGAAAACTGCAATTACCCGATTGCAAGTATCGCATCCTCGATGTAAACTACAAGGTGACATACTAATCATTCTTGTAAGAGTTCGACTACGTTCAGACCGGTGCGAACAACCTAGGTGATATTTTGGTCTAATTTAGTTATGCCATGTAGATTGACCTCAATTTGCCATTAATGTAAAGTTTAATGGCTTTTTGTCTTTCTATCTTTGCATGTTTAAATCCTTTTTCTTTTTGCACCTTTGGTCCAGGTGGGTTACCTTGTTACCTGTTCGATCTCCTGATTTATGTTGAGACTGTCTCATTTATAATTTGGATTGCTCTTCTGTGTCCATCCCAATGGTGAATCTTGTAAGCTGCCCTTCGGGTTCTAATTCTCTATGTAATGTCCTGGTGAGGGTCTTTTCTGGCCATCTATCTCTTTCCGGGCCGTTCTTGATCAGATTCACGCTGTTTAAAGAGCTTCCTGCACTCTTACTAAGGCTTTGAAAATGTTAAACACCTTACTGAAGAAACTGATCTCAGTAAGTTCACATTTGAAAATGAAGTCCGAAAATATAAAATCTCATCAGTCTTGATCTTAAAAATCGTATCTTACTGAAATAAGTTTTGAAATATTACACCACTCACACACACAAATATATATATATATGACATGGATAAGAAGATCTTTTCGCTCTGAGAGGGACAGGCCCATATAGGGAGAGAAACTGTTGTACGCTGGTGTGGTTTGGTCCTGAAATCTTAGGGCCATGGAAGCAGTGGCCCTAATAAGGACTTGAACTCTTGTGCTCTTTGAAGGTTGGCTTTGAATCAATGTCGACGAAGATTTTTATAATTTGCTTTCTTTCCATGTCTACTCGCACATCTTTACCCGCACAATCCTGCAATCCTTACCCACACAAGACTGCACCACACAAGAGTGCAAGTTTCATTTGGCAGGTGTATATGCTAAGGGTGCCCTAATAGTAACTTCCTTGGTGGTGCAAAACTTTTTAAGTAGCAGCTTTCAGGGAATAAATAGCATGCACGCACACACGCGCACGCAGGTCCACACTGCCTAAAATGGTTACCACGAAAGTTACCTTTCATTAAGAGAAAACAGTTATTATTCTTTATGATTGTTATCGTCTTTGTTTTTCCTCTATGGATGTTTTACCTAAATATTAGGCTAAACTCTCGGGGCTTCTTTGGGGGTGGGGGTGGGGGCGGGGGCGGAGGGGCAGGGGAGGGGTGAGTATGCTTACTTCCCTTTAATACGCATGTCGTACTAGGCGACAACTTGGAAGCTTGTTGAAATCAGATGTGTTGAGCCAGATATCGCAGCCGAACTGTAAACTACAACACAACGCCCCAACAGCCTTTTGTTTAGGGAAGAAGAAAGAGAAGTGGTCATAATTTTTAAGAAGCTACAATATTTGTATTATTCCCCTGACTCACCTCTCCTTTGGAAACATAACCATAGTAATTGAGCTGTCCTGCCTTCTCCTTCTGGTAAAACGATAGCCAGCTGTGGAAACCGTTGACTTCAGTGGAAGATTTGTATTCACCCACCATAACGTGTTCAAATCCAGAGGTATCGTTCACGGTACTGGTTTCGCTACGGGGGTAGAAGTCAAGCCATAGTTTGGTCAGAACTGATCGAAGATCTGCTTGGTTGTTGACGAAGCCTGAAGAACAGAGAACCAGTTAATGCAAAATGTAACGCAAAAGCTCAAGCGAACATTTCTACGGAATCTGGTTCTTTATTAACATCCTACCCCCAGATGACGTCACAGGACAGTCCAAAATTGTAGAGGGTGGTAAGACTGGGTTTCCCAGCTTTCTGACGCTTTTAACGACCCCAAAACATCCAGAACTGACCCTAACTCCAATTTACCTTCGTCCCACAAGAGAGTGCAGCCTAGGTTCCACAACTACATGCAGCCTATCGACCATCCCCTGAAATATTAGACTGTCCCGTGACCTGTGGATTTCTCTTGTTTGGGGTAGGATATTAATAAAGCACCCAAAGTCTTTGTCAGCTAAAATTAGCACTTCAGCGTCATCGGAAATACCCCTAAATAGTTGCGTTGGGTCTTTTCTTGTATTTCACCTCATCTCAGGGGCTACGAGAATTCCTAGGTAGCTTCCGAGAAAAGTCCTATATTCTAGGGGTGTCATCCCATGACTTCTTTTGGTGTTCATACAATTAAAAGTGTGTGCACCGCGTCTACAAACTGTCTTCCACACAAAAGTGCGAACTGCTCATTAAGTTCCAGTGTGTGTTACTTTCATTCGTTGGTGTGAAATGAAAACCCACTAACAAAGGCCTTCTCCAATATATATATATATATATATATATATATATATATATATATATATATATATATATTATATATATATATATTGGAGAAGGCCTTGCACTATCACTAATCACAACCCTAACACCTCTATACGATCGGACTTTCCCGGGAATTTCCCATTAAATCTCAGTGGCCCCGAGATAAGTGAAATAAAAGAAAAGAGCGGCTTCCTCATACAACCTGCTTACTGAGGGTATGGTTCTCTCTCCCCACCCTTTCCCCACAACACTACCTCCTTCCTCCCAAAATGGAGCTTATGAACTTACAGAGAAGTAGTTCACACAAGGGGAGAAAATACGGCACTCTTAGTGGAAGAAAAGGTCATATAAGGTAATAGTGTAGAAAGCAGAATCATCATCATCATCGTTATCGTCGTCTTCGTCGTCATCATTATCATCCTGTTATGCCGTTTATATTCACATGAGGCTTTCAGACTTCAGTGATTTATGATCAAATGCTTAATCCACTACGGGCCGTAAACTGGGTTATCAGTTCTAGTTCAGGTGTTTTTCCAAAGCTTAGATGTCACGTCTGCTTGGTGTGGCCACATGTCGTTTCACAGCTCCTTCAGTAGAGGACAGTCTTGTAAGACATGTTGTGTTGTTTGGTAGGCACTAAGACACTGACATGAAGCTGTTTAGCTCATACCTAATTTGTTATGTTATGTGTTCACAATATACCTCATATATATATGTGTTTGGTCAATATACAATGTTAAATGCATAAGCGAAGGACTGTGACCTGGCCTATTTTGTTTAGTTGTTTGATGAAATCTTTTTTTCATGGCGATAACAGTGTTCATTTTTCCGTTTTTAAATTGTATCTAAAAAAGGTTTAGAATTCTGAAAAGGGGAGTGGCTGGTAGGTTTGTTGCTTGACCTACTTTCTTCGACCAAAGCGTCTGCTTTGTCACAAGAACCTCCATTCCATTTTGTCCTATACACCCCTTTCAATGTGGTCTATGAAACCGAATCTTGCGCCCCTGACTTCTCTAGTCAACAGACGTTGTGTGGTTTCTTTTGGACGACCTGGCTTCATCAACCCATTTGGTTATAATTTCAGTGTCTGCTTTGTTATTCTCTGTTTACTTCGCCTCAGAATGTACCCGCTGTATGGCTGCCTTTTAAGTCTTGTAACTACTGGTTACCAATGGCTGTCCAGATGTTTACTTGATTTCTTTCCTTTTCTTTTATTCATCTCATCCCATGTGAGTTCAAGGCCTCTATTTTGGAGAACAAAGAATAGAGTAACTGCAGCCCCTCCCCTTTCCATCACCAGAAGCATGTCGTAATATACCACTAATTAGAGGTGTATCCTTCACAAACAGACTGCATGTGACTGAGAGGCGAGGATTCACGTTTGCCCACAAATAAGCCAGACATGTAAAACGGATTTACACGAAAAACTCAAGTTTTGAATGAAGACCTAAGTTCTGAAGTGGACAAACATCAGCACATTCCCCAAGAAATTACAGCGCGTGAACACTTAAAAATAGAAAACACAACTGCATCTAATTTATCTGTTGTTATACATAAAAGAAAAACAGGAAAAAAATAAATAAAAGCATACAACTGGTATGAATACAAGACAGGGGATGAAAAGAAATGTCTGGACGATCATTGCCGTCGAAGACGTGGACAAATATCAACGCTATGGGTAAACAACAGCCAAATGGGCAACATCGTCAATGTGGATAAACATCGAAGAAATTGGCAAACATTGACGAAGTGGACAAACATCGACGAAATAGACAACAACAAAATGTCCAACACTGACGTTACTTGAATTTTGATTACTTTGAATGTTGAGATAAGAACTAATATCAAAACACTCAGGAATTCTAATAAACGCTCCGTTTCGATCTTCAGCAATCAGCGAAGCTTTCTAATTCCCATGGTGTCAGATAGCAGTCTGATTATATGTTCGCCTGGCCTTTCCGCTAAAGGCAGTGTTGACCAGATCACCTGATCGATTCTAGGTGAACCATTTTCTCAAGACATTAATGCCTAAATTCATCACCCATTGGTGTAGGGTCAGCCAGTCTGTCTGCCTAATCATCCTCAACACTCCTGCATACAAAAAAAAATTGACCTGATTTGAAGAAAACAAAATGGCTGATAAACTCTCACCTCTGCACTGCAGGTAGCTTAGCAACACGGTCATCACCTTGGTATTTAGTATAGCATTTAGGAAGGCCGTGTTTTCGTTCCTTTCTCCTGTAGTCAGGGACTCTCTGACTCCTTTATCGGGGATGTAGTTGTCCAACAAGGACATGAATGTTTGGTAGGTAGGCCCGGAGAGTTTGTTCTCATTCACACTGGTGAAAAGCCTATTGACAAGACAGGAAAGTGTATGATTATTGCAACATAGAATAAAAGTGTGTGATTATTCCAAAACATAATAAGGATGTAGGATCCCTGAAACACCCAAGGTTTTTATTATTTCAAGTAAAACATTCCTGGTATCAAAAGAAATGGGTATAGAAGATACTTTACGTTTATCAATGCTTGAAACTGCGGCCGCAAGGGACGCAATAACGTGTTTGTGTACGTTCTCATAATTAACTTAGTTGCGTATCCTTTACAGGACGTTGCAGAACCAACCCTACAATTTGGGGGGGGGGGGGGGGGGGAAGGGTGCTTCAGTGGTTATTGTAGGCAAATTTTACATTCACTAGTTTGCCACTGCTACTGGACGGTCAGCTCTCTGTATCATTGCTGATTGCATGCTTGTTGTACCCCACTAGGACATCACACAAGCGATAAACACCCAGTGACACAAAGTGCCACCATGCGGATGAGGATCACCAGTGGAGAGGTCTCAGAAACCCCTTTCAGCTGTTATGTCCACATTTGTGGCCCAGCTATATTCAGGGCCCCCGGCAAAAGCCAGGGTAGGGCTTCAAATAACGAAAAATTGCATACCGCAAGGGGACGACTTCGTAATTTTGGGTATCACCTATCTATCTATCTTCTTTTACCCCACCAGGACATCACACAAGCGATAACACCTGGTGACACAAAGTGCCACCATGTGGATGAGGATCACTCGTGGAGAGGTCCCAGAAACCGCGTTCAGCCATTAGACCATATTTATGGCTGGGCTATATTGCGGCCCCTGACAAGAGCCAGAGTAGGGCTCAAATAACGAAAAATTGCATCCCGCAGGGGCATTACTAGGGGTATAATATTCTCGGTATCACTGACTGACTTTCTACCCCACCAGGACATCACACAGGCGATAAAACACCATCATGACCCAAAGTGCCACCGTGTGGATGAGGATCGCCGTGGAGAGGTCCCAGAAACCGCGTTTAGACAATTGGCCATATTTATGGCCTGCCTATATTGCGGCCCCTGGCAAAAGCCAGGGTGGGGCTTCGAATAACAAAAGATTTCGTCATAAAAATGACGTTAGGATTGGATAATGAATGAAGGTATGACTGTCAAAATTAACGCAAAACAAATAAGTCCATGTTGCGCGCTGATTTGGGTAAAGTGTGATATTGTGTAAAGGGACAGTGGTATGCCAGTACTATCTGTAAGTTCACGGGGGAAATAGTGTCAACATGGTCCGAGTATTGAGAGGAGACCAGTGAGAATGTCTATTCATGAACAAGGCGTGCACGCACGAGAGAAAGTGGACGCGTGGGTTTCTCTGTGTGTGTGTGTGGGGGGGGGGGGGGGGCTGAAAGCATGGCTAATGAGATAAACAGAGAAAGTGTGAATTAGGTGACAGCGTGATACTCAGGGAACATAAGCCACCCATATAAGTGTGATCCTCGAGAACCCCCATATGAGTCGAGATCACCCACATGATCATGATTCACGAGAACGCCCATAAGAGCGTGCCTCTCGTGTAGACATCATCCACCTACACGGATTTGACAGGGATAAATTGGGCTGCGTAGACGGTTTGAGGGGAGTGAGCTGTAGCCTGAGGGCTAAAGCCCCTCAGAGGCAGTCGAGAAGCAATCGAGAGAGAAGCGAGAAGAGAGAGAGAGAAAGCTAGAGTCAGAGATCAAGTCAGGGTCCGTGATATCTCTCGCAAGTCTAACAGACTAGAATACCGTACGACTATCAGGCATTTAGGTCTGAGTGAGTGTCGGGATTTCGGTACTGAAAATATGGTCCCGCTGGCAGAGTAGGTCCAGGGGACGGAAGGCCAGTAGTACCTGGTTTCGGAGTAAGGCAAGAGGAGTCCGTCTCCAGTCAGCCGTGATTTATGCTGAATTATTATCAAGGTCCAGTGAATAGGAGAAGTCGTCCTGTTCAGCTGTACGACGCGTCCAGAGTGTGAGACGCTGTAGTCCTTGGAGCTGTAGTAGTCAAGGAGAGACCGCTACAAATTGAGAGATAAGAGAGCTGTGAGGACAAATGGACCATGTGCGAATGTCAGTTGAGATCAATAACTACGTCTCTGCATTTGTGTCATGTATCTTGTTAAATAAACATGTATGACGGTGTCATCGTCGTCGAGTTCTATTTCTAAGAGAGGAGGTGGAAGAGTACCTGCTAAGACACTTGGTAGTGTGGTGACTCATTTAGCACACAACAGTCCACTGTTGGAAACGAACTCTACACTCCGGCATTACAAAGCGCGTTTGCAACACCTAAGCCACAGCAACCGACAAGTTCTCACAATAATATTCTTTAATATTTTTATATTGAATCAGGTTGGGGTTAAGGTTAGCCATAACCCAAACTTAAACAATGTTAAATATTAAATAATTATGTGAAAGATAATGAATTACGTCCCTTACTGCCGCCGTAGACAAATAATGGATTACGTCCCCTACGGTCGCTGGTTTGAAGTAGTGCGGATACTTCTTTATTAGAGCATTGGCACTCATTACCCCCCCCCCCCCCTCCCAGATACACACTGATTCACCTTTAATTCATGCTTGCTCACCTGTCACACCGACTAGTCAATGTTACTGGAATGTCACTTTGTATTGTCTTCGCAAAGTTTTTTGCGTTGTGTGCTACTCGTTGTGAGCAGCGGCCACAACATGTTAACAGTTCTAAAACCACGGGACATAGGCTGAGGCTGTGGGGTAGCGGGCTGGGGTTAAGGCTATTTCTAGACCTTGAAGGGTCGTTAAAAGCGGTGACGTATTGTAATATAGAAGACGTGAGATCTCCGGTGACAGCACCAAAGACAATACAACGTGACACCCCTCTAACATAAACTAGTCAGTGTGACAGGTGAGCAAGCATGAATGAAAGGCCAACCATTGTGTATTTAGGTAGAAAAACGTAAAAGGGACCATAGGATTTGACATGTTAATTACGCCTAACACTTTAAAAAAAATTATAAAAATATACTTTACAATTATCGGCAATAAATCAATTAAAAAACATCAACATTACTAATAAATATATGTACTTTTGGCTTGATATGTCAACTTGTTTTGTGGCTGGGACGTGTCCTTGATAATTCAGCGTGATGTCCCCTGCCGCCAGTCTGTTAACGTCATTATTCCACAGCTCCTTTGACACCTGGGCGAGCGATAAACAATTCTGTCTCACTTCTGGTTTATTATGACTGTCTGAAAAATAGGACACGAATAGGAAACTCGTCGGTTTCGAAAACATAATAAACATGTGCTAGCTTATCATGCTGTATCTCCAAAAGGACTGGCTGATTAACATATATAAATAACATAACCCTTGACCCATTAGGGTCGTGGAGGTGTATTTAGGATTGGATTTTTTACCCCACCAGGACATCACACAAGCGATAAACACCCGATGACACAAAGTGCCACCATGCGGATGAGGATCACCGTGGAGAGGTCCCAGAAACCGCGTTCAGACATTTGGCCATAATGATGACCTGCCTATATTGCGGCCCCTGGCAAAAGCCAGAGTAGGGCTTCAAATAACAAAAAATAACGTCCTAAGAAGGACGAAACTTACAAAGTATTCTGAGGTGTATTTATGGAAGCACTAGTACATAAAACCCGCCATCCTTCCATGTCTTCTGCTTGATGAATAAGTGTGTGACAATTTAAGCCTGTCCATTTCTTTATGTTATGATACCAGAATCTTCTTTGCCCTCCTCTTCTTCGACCACCCCCCCCCCTCCCTTATGTTCCTTGAAGTACAGTCTTTGCAATCGAATCATGTCTCACTATGTGCCCAAACCAAGCTAGCTTGCGACATTTCTCCACTGCCAAGAGACGCTCCTGATGTCCCACAAATGTGTAAATTTGGTCTCTGACATATGTTTGTATTAAAAAAAAAAAAAAATCGATACTGGCTAATTATTATCCATAAATAAACAGAGGGGGATGCCGTAGAAACATTACATATTCAATGAGTATACAGACAATGTATTGACCGACAAGCGTCTGCACCGTGTGCATGTTAGGGACCAGGAACACGATGCAGTCAGACAATTAAGAAGATGAGTAAAGACATAAGAGACTCCTTACATGTAACACAATGGAATCTACCAATAATATCTCTTTCTTAAAATTTTCGTTGTACTCTTGACAAAGCACTACGATCTACTGTGCTTGTAAAATGTTGCTATGTTTGTTATTCGACCCGTGCTTGGTTAATATAAATTACTGTAACTTATAGTGCTCTTTTAATGGTTTGAGATGAATTCTATCTGTACTCGATGGTCGTGGATTTAAAGCTGTACGATAGACATGGCCAACTAAGACACTTTTTTTTTGGGGGGGGGGGGGGTGTTACCTGGTTGTCAGTATACTAGTTTCCGCAGCGAGATGCGTACGCCATTTGAAGATGACAGTACGATTCCCGGCACGATATTATAGCTTTCGCTTTTTTGTTTTCTAGTGTGTCTTTCTATCTTCCTACTTTTTATGAATGCCGATCAATACATATATTATTACGTATATAATGAGTATTATCTAGCACAGAAAAGTTATCAATTACTAATATTTAAAAGGATGCAAGGACTGCGAAGAAACAGTACAAGGATAGGGAAGAAACAGTACTAGGATAGGGAAGAAAGAGTACTAGGATTGTGAAGAAAGAGTACTAGGATTGCGAAGAAACAGTACTAGGATTGCGAAGAAAGAGTACTAGGATTGCGAAGAAAGAGTACTAGGATTGCGAAGAAAGAGTACTAGGATTATGAAGAAAGAGTACTAGGATTATGAGGAAAGAGTACTAGGATTATGAGGAAAGAGTACTAGGATTATGAAGAAAGAGTACTAGGATTGTGAAGAAACAGTACTAGGATTGTGAAGAAACAGTACTAGGATTGTGAAGAAACAGTACTAGGATTGTGAAGAAAGAGTACTAGGATTGTGAAGAAACAGTACTAGGATTGTGAAGAAACAGTACTAGGATTGTGAAGAAAGAGTACTAGGATTGTGAAGAAACAGTACTAGAATTGTGAAGAAACAGTACTAGGATTGTGAAGAAACAGTACTAGGATTGTGAAGAAACAGTACTAGGATTGTGAAGAAAGAGTACTAGGATTGTGAAGAAAGAGTACTAGGATTATGAAGAAACAGTACTAGGAGTGCGAAGAAACAGTACTAGGATTGCGAAGAAACTGTACTAGGATTTCGAAGAAACAGTACTAGGATTTTGAAGAAACATCGCTCACCACAAAAGCAGATGGTATAACCGGTACGGGTGCTCGAATTATAACTTTCCTGGAGGTTGAACGGGTATTGAACGTATCCGCCTGCCTGACTGCTTGTCTGCTTTGTTTCCATAAAATACCATCTATACTTCTGTATATCCACATCTTCACAGCTACAGTTGCAAATTTTCAAATATTTAAGGTTAGTTGCGTATCCTTTGCAGGACGTTGCAGAACCAATCCTAACAGCCCCTGTCTGTTGTGTGGTTTTTCTAGGCAAATTTACGACCAGTAGTTTGCAATTGCTTGCTGGGCAGTCGGCTTTCTTGATACCACTGTCGAAACCAACGCAAGGCGCATGGCCCGCAGCTGGGATCCAACCCGGCATCCCGGCATTACGAAGCGTTCGCATCGACTTAGTCACAGAGCCGACTTTCAAATATTAAAGAACCCATTTCCACGCCTAGTCTGTAGTGATGTGGTAAAAATCACACCGGCCGCGTCTATTTTCACAGGACTTCACCTAGCACCCATTCAAGGCTAAGTCGACCTGGGAGCCAAGGTCAATTTTTGACAAATGTCCCGTTCCGTTTGGGCTCGAACCACACGACGTTCGAATATGCAGGCGAACGTCTAGCCGCCATGCCACCGCTTCTCCCCTTTTCATGAATTCTATAATGATTACTCTTAAGTAAAAAAGTAATAATGTTGGCATCTGTAGCTGAGGCATTGCGAACGCGCTTCGTAATATCAGGGTGCTGGGTTCAATCCTAGCTGCGGGCCTTGCGCCTTGCGTTGGTTTTAACAGTGGTATCGAGAAGCCAACCGTCCAGTAAGCACTGGCAAACTAAAAGTTAGTTGCGTATCCTTTACAGGACGATGCAGAACCAACCCCAGCATTTTTAGCTGCTGTGGTTTTCCTAGGCAAGTTTAGGTTGAGTAGTTTGCCATTGCTTCTGGGCGGTCGTCTTCTCGATACCACTGTAGAAACCAGCGCAAGGCCCGCAGCAAAGATAGAACCCAGCATCCTGGCATTACAAACGGCTTCATAACGCCTAAGCCACAGAAATGGTAAACTACTGGACGTAAATTTGCCTAGATAAACCACAACAGCCACACACACACACACACACACACACACACGCGCGCGCGCGCGCGCACGCAAAATGCTGAATTTGATTCTGCAATGCCTGTAAAAGATACACAACTAACTTTAACTAAAATTGTAATAATAGAGGGCATGGTCCCATGAACATGATGCAGAGTCTGACAATATCGAAGAGAAGTAAAGTCACTGGGCACCTTATGTAAACAAAACATAAAGGGAGGGGGGAGGGGCACCGCGGAAAGTGATCAAGCCGTTTGTCTCGCGCTCTGAAGATCCTATACCGTTCAGTTTACGAGTACAATTTTTACATAGACTTTTGAGGATCATCACTGGAGCTATGGACACCGTGCTCTGTGCGGCGCTCTCGAAATGCAGCTAGCTGTTCTGCAAAGAGAGACTGATCCCTGTGGGATGAAATCCGGTGCAATGAAGTAGATCCTCTCACCTTTACCTTTATCTTTAAGTATGAAAGTGTGTGGGGACTGGCGAGGGACCAAGTTCAGGCTAGCCTTGATAGGAGCGACGTTATGTAAAGGTCTGTTATGTGATGCTGAACTAAAAAGAAAAATTAACTCATGAACAAATTTATACATTTCACAACCGCAATAATAATTAATCTTCATTAATTAATAAAGTACTGGCACAGCTACGCGCCCCTTCCAGTCCTTACGGCATAAGACAACTTCAGTCAGCACAAAGAAACATCTCCTACAAAGCATATTTATTCCCATCCTATGCTACAGGTGCCAGACGTGGCCACTCAAAACAAAACACAATAGAAAATTAGTGACCATGGGAATGAGGTGTCTGAGAAAGGATGTAGGAGTGTCCAGAAGAGATCAAATCAGGAATGAGGTCATACGAGATAAAGTCGGCACAGAACCAATTCTAAATTGCAAAAAGAGACAGCAAGTCAAATGGTTTGCCTACTTGAAGAGAATGCCTCCTGATGATATACCATACAAGGCATATACCAAAAGAGGAGAGGGACATAGGGCAAGAGGTAGACCACAAAGTAGATGGGAAGATAACATCAGAGAAACTTTACAGCACCACGATGTGTCTATGGTCAAAGCAGCGAGAAGAGCACGAAGCAGGACCTTGTATCTCCCTCTAGATCCGAAGCGGTAAAAGAGGACATAAAGAAGAGGAAGAAGACTACTAAAAATCAAACCTACTAGTAAACTTACCACGTAAGGTAAACAAGTTTGTCATGCAGCAAAAGATAACGCAGGCATGTAGAATGTTGTTCATTTTATGACCTTAGTTATCTAGTTCAACTATCTGGTTAACCTGCCGTAAAGAAATTAACACAGGCTGAAAATCAATAGTGTCATATTATATGACGACACATCCATGCAGGTTTTGCGGTCCAGTTGTCAAGAGGGCAGGGACTGGGTGGTATAGACGTACTGTCCCTTTTGCAACCATGCCATAAAAGGCGACTAAATGATGAAATTGAATGCGTTAGGTCAAAAGGAGCAGATATCGCAGCTTAGCTTATGCGACAACACAAACCTGTAGAAAAACCGTCAAAGGGGTGAGCACAATAGAAGAAGAAGAAGAAGAAGAAGAAGAAGAAGAAGAAGAAGAAGAAGAAGAAGAAGAAGAAGAAGAAGAAGAAGAAGAAGAAGAAGAAGAAGAAGAAGAAAAAGAAGAAGAAGAAGAAGAAGAAGAAGAAGAAGAAGAAGAACGAACGAACGAACGAACGAACGAACTTTATTTTCAAACGGTTACAAATTAGGCACGCAGGCCTGTCTTACATTCGGCCCTTCCTAACTTCCATCTTTCACACAGCAGTTGTATTTCATCAATGAATCATGTTATATTCATGTAATAATATGCATATTATATATATGAAGTCAAAACAAAAGCATGGCTGGTAAAATATGTACGCACGCTCACGCCCGAACACACACACCCACATACACACACACAAGCCCAATGACTCACTTACACACAAACATATAGGCACTAAGTACACAAATACATCCACATACATACGAACATGAACACATACATACAAACATACATACATACATACATACACACATACATACAAACATACAAACATACATACATACATACACACATACATACATACATACATACATACATACACACACACACACACACACACACACACACACACACACATACATACATACATACATACATACATACATACATACATACATACATACATACATACATACATACATACATACATACATACATACATACATACATACATACATACATACATACATACATACATACATACATACATACATACATACATACATACATACATACATACATACATACATACATACATACATACATACATACATACATACAGACATACATACATACATACATACATACATACATACATACATACATACATACAGACATACATACATACATACATACATACATACAAGACATACATACATACATACATACATACATACATACAGACATACATACATACATACATACATACATACATACATACATACATACATACATACATACATACATACATACATACATACATACATACATACATACATACATACATACATACATACATACATACATACATACATACATACATACATACATACATACATACATACATACATACATACATACATACATACATACATACATACATACATACATACATACATACATACATACATACATACATACATACATACATACATACATACATACATACATACATACATACATACATACATACATACATACATACATACATACATACATACATACATACATACATACATACATACATACATACATACATACATACATACATACATACATACATACATACATACATACATACATACATACATACATACATACATACATACATACATACATACATACATACATACATACATACATACATACATACATACATACATACATACATACATACATACATACACTCATACACACGCTCTAAAACACACAATTATACAATCCAGACACATACAGACACACACACATGCAGTCACGGGCACACACACGGGGACACATACACACACGCAGGCAGGGAAACAGACACACACATTGACATACGCAACACCCACACATACACATATAAACACACAGACACGCACTGTCAGACATACGCACACAGAGGCATAACCCGACACAAGCAGACATAATATAATAGACACACCGGTAGAGACTCACACAGATACACAGAAAGCCACGCATAGACAGAGACATATACACATGCAGCCATACACACCTACAGACACATAATGGCACACACACACACTGACACACAGAGACAGACACAAACACATACTAACACACCCACAGACGCACAAATACTCGCACAGACACACACATGCAGACGCACACACACACACACACATTATCAAAAATGTGAACACACAAATATACACGAAACAACACACAGAGAAACACACTGCCACAGGCACACGCAGGCATAAACACACAGACACACGCAGAAACACCTACAGACACAGCATAGATACACACAAACAGACAGACATACACACACAGACAAACATGCAGCCAAGCCACACCCGCACATATCCACATACAATCACACACACAGACACACACGCAGCCACACATACAGATAGACATAAAAACACACACACGCAGACACACAACACAGACTGACACGCACACTGACACGCAGACAGACACACACAGACACGCACCCAGACACCATACAAACAAACAGACACACTCACAGACACACGCCTACACACAGATACATACACAAAAACGTATACAGTTACCCATGCATACACAGAATCATACATACACACATACGCCTACACACGCTAGCATGTCACACATTAGTTAGTCTTTCCTCTTGTGTCGAGTGCGGCACATAGGGCAGAGGTCGTGACTCTCCATGCACGGCGGTCCGTTGCAATCCGTTGTAGGTCTTGGATGTTTGAGTGGCCCATGAGCGAGCCTTCCCTGATGATAGTTCTACGTAGGGTTTCCCTTGGTCTTCCACGAGATCTTTTCCCCTGTGGTGTCCAAATGAGGGCTTGGTAAGGAAGTCTTGATTTATCCATTCTAAGGACGTGGCCGACATAGTTCCAGCGGCGTTTTCGTATAAAATTAGACACATACTCTTGCCTGGATTCTTGCCTTATTTGTGTATTGGTTCGGAAATCTGACCATTTGAAATTTAGTATTCTTCTAAGGCATTGTATTTTCAAAACTGTCTAATTTTGTGTCTAGAGTTTTCGTTGATTTCCAACTCTCGCATCCATAGGTTAGTACTGGAATCACACAAGATTGAAGATCTTGAGTTTTGTGTGTTTGCTAAGTGTCTTTGATTTCCAGATGTTAGACAGTTTATTGAAGGCACTAGATGCCAGTGCTATTCTAAATGATATTTCTGGTGCGGTATCTCCTGTAGATGACATCTTGCTCCCTAGATAAGTGAAACTGTTGACTTTTTCAGGCTGTTGTTGTTCAGCGTGATATCAACTGAACTGTTGGTAAGGTCTAGAATTTTTGTTTTTGCGGTGTTAATTTGGAGTCCAATTTGTTCTGAGAAATTCTGGAGTCGATTGATTTTTTCTTGGGCGTCTGTGTGTTCTGAACTCAGGAGTGCTATGTCGTCAGCGAAGTCTAGGTCTTCCAGAATTTTTGTCAACCCATGTAATGCCTAAATTTGCGTTATTTATGCACTTGCGCATGACCCAGTCGATTGCTATACCAAAAAGCATCGGCGATAGGACACAGCCTTGCTTCACTCCTGTTTCCACCGGAAACCAGTCAGAATTGCCGGAATCAGTTCTTACACAGCATCGTGTTTCATTATAAAAAGATTTTATGATGTTGATATATTTGATGGGGAAACCATAGATGTTAAGCAATTTCCAGAGTGTTGGACGATGGATACTGTCGAAGGCTTTTTGAAAGTCGACAAAGTTGATCAATAATTTCGACTGGAATTCTGTAGAATCTTCAACAATTATTCTAAGAGTAAAGATGTGGTCTATGCATGACCGCTTGGATCTAAAACCGGCTTGTTCTTCCCTTAATCTTTCATCTATGGATTTTTTCAATCTTTCTAGTAGCATACTACAAAATAGTTTCCCTGGTATCGAAAGCAGGGTGATGCCTCTCCAGTTGTTACAATCGGATAAATCACACATATATGCATACAAACATATCATACGTACTGCAATTAATTATAACTAGTAATGCATTGTGGATTATTAACTACATTTAAGGTGGCATGTAATCACTGATAATCATGAAATGAAAGAGTTTGCGGTTAAATGAGTAAGGACTTTTTGTAGTTTTCAGATCGGGTGGAAGATGGTTCCATAAATGAGCAGCAGAATATGCTAGACTTGTTTTAAATAAATCAATTCTGGGTTTAGGCAAATGTAATAAACCTAGTCGCTTGCTATTCTTAGGATTAGATTGAATAAATCGGTCTATGTAATTTAGAGTATCTTTAGATAGGATTTTGTGAATAAATTTGGCCTTATTAAAAATTAAACGTTTACTAAATGGCAGAAGCCTTATATGTCCATATAAAATATTTTTCTCAACGTAGTTTCTATCGGAAACTAGGCGTTAGGCCCTATTTTGTAGAGAACTCAGCTGTTTGACATTAGATTTGGAGCAGCCATCCCAAATTGTCGAACAATAGTCAATATGCGTTTGAATGTAGGATACGTAAAATATTTTACTTGTATTTTCGTCCAGAAAGTGCTGAATTTTTCCAAGTTGATATACTTTTTGTGCTACTTTTTTGGTCATGGCATGAACATGGGAACAGCCGGTGATCGATTAAAATAAAAAAAAAACTAATTAGAATATTGTGATCAACCATGTCAAAGGCTTTCTTATAGTCAACAAATACGGCACCACAAATTTTGCCATTGTTGATGTTAAGGTGCCAGTTGTCTGTCATTTTTGTCAGCGCAGTTTGACAAGAGTGTTTAGGTCTGAACCCTGACTGGCTATCGACTATTAGACTGTTGTTATTTAAATGCTGAAACATTATTTTATGTATGTGTTTCTCTAGAATTGTTGTCAGCTGAACCAGGTTTAAGCAGAGGATAAACCTTAGCAATTTTAAATGCTGACGAAAAGGAGTTCTTGGCAAGGCACTGATTATATATAAACGTTAAGGAATCACTAACGACAGGTGCAGCACATCGAAGAAGAAGAAGAAGAAAAAGAAGAAGAAGAAAAAGAAGCAGAAGAAGAAGATGAAGAAGAAGAAAAAGAAGAAGAAGAAGAAGAAGAAGAAGAAGAAGAAGAAGAAGAAGAAGAAGAAGAAGAAGAAGAAGAAGAAGAAGAAGAAGAAGAAGAAGAAGCAGACGCAGAAGTAGAAGAAGAAGAAAAAGAAGAAGAAGAACAAGAAGAAGAAGAAGAAGAAGAAGAAGAAGAAGAAGAAGAAGAAGAAGAAGAAGAAGAAGAAGAAGAAGAAGAAGAAGAAGAAGAAGAAGAAGAAGAAGAAGAAGAAGAAGAAGAAGAAAAAAGAAGAAGAAGAAGAAGAAGAAGAAGAAGAAGAAGAGAAGAAGAAGAAGAAGAAGAAGAAGAAGAAGAAGAAGAAGAAGAAGAAGAAGAAGAAGAAGAAGAAGAAGAAGAAGAAGAAGAAGAAAAAGAAACAGAAAAGAAGAAGAAGAAAGAAGCAGAAGAAGAAGAAAGAAGAAGAAGAAGAATAAGAAGAAGAAGAAGAGAAGAAGAAGAAAAAAGATGAAAGAAAAGATACTTAAGAAAGAAGAAGAAAGAAGAAGAAGAAGAAGAAGAAGAAGAAGAAGAAGAAGAAGAAGAAGAAGAAGAAGAAGAAGAAGAAGAAGAAGAAGAAGATGAAGAAGAAGAAGAAGAAGAAGAAGAAGAAGAAGAAGAAAAAGAAGAAGAAGAAGAAGAAGACTAATAATAATAATAATAATAATAATAATAATATAATAATAATAATATTAATAATAAGAAAACTAATAATAATAATAATAATAATAAAAATAAGAAGAAGAAGAAGCAGAAGAAGAAGAAGAAGAAGAAGAAGAAGAAGAAGAAGAAGAAGAAGAAGAAGAAGAAGAAGAAGAAGAAGAAGAAGAAGAAGAAGAAGAAGAAGAAGAAGAAGAAGAAGAAATAACTAATAATAATAAGAAGAAGAAGAACAGAAAGAAACAGAAGTAGGTGGAGGAGAAGAACCATTTCATTCTTTGTCTGTCAATGTAATACATATTTAGTCTTATTCCGACTTTTTCTTTAATGCTGCTATGTGTAATCCGTTCTCGTCTTGTCTTGTCTTGTCCAAAATTACCTCACAGCGTAGTGGGGAGTCGCAGTTTCCTATCCTGGGCCAGGTGTGTTGCATGTGTTGTTGTTAGTCCGTGTTGCCTCAGGATCTCGGATAAATTGTCTATCCATCGTACTCTCGGTCTGCCTCTTGCTTTAGGGCAGTAGTGTTGTTCGTTGTATGCTCGTAGAGGCAGTTGGTCGGTTTGCATTCGCATCAAGTGGCCAAACCACTCTATTTGTTGCTTCTTTATGTATTGCAGGCATGGTGTGGTTCCTACAATTGATCTAATGTTCTCGTTTCGAACTCTGTCTCTCATTGTGACATTGGCAGCCCTACGTAAGCATCTCACGTCGTGATCTTTTTCTCCTGTGCTCTTGTTAGGGACCAGGTTTGGCATTGGTAGCAGAGGGTTGGTATAAATATGCAATTTATCAGTTGTCGTTTTAGTGCCATAGTGATGCTTGGGTGTTTTAGCAGTGGGAAGAGTGGGTAAGTTACTGCGTTCGCCTTTTGACATCTTGCCTCAAGTTCCCTATCAATTCTTCCATCATCTGTGAAGATTGCTCCCCAAGTATTTAAAATTGACTGCACTTGTTTGAGGTTGTTCGTTGTCACTTGATATAGTTAGTATATTAGGTGTTCTACTTATTTCAGAATTTCTGTTTTGGTGATGCTGATCTTCATGTGTATATTCGTTGCAGACTGTATGTAGCGCATTTACGTGGATTTGAAGTTCTTTTTCGTTTTCATGAATTATGCTTTGGTCGTCTGCGAAAAGTATTTTCGTTTTCAGGTACTTCTTCAGGATCGGCGTGTATGTTTTCATTATAATGATCTCTTTTAACTACTCCTGTCTCATTGCTTGGTGTAGTTTAACAGTTAACTTATCATTACATGGTTTGCTGCTGTTGTTATTCTGTCCATGTATATATTGAATAGTAGTGTTGATAGTACACAAACCTGTCTTACTCCTGTTCTTAGATGAATTCGGCTGTCACAACACCAACATTTGTTCTAACTACGCTTGGCTTGTTTTGGT